>LNAC01000470.1:1122676-1231971 GCA_002007465.1 Ailurus styani | reverse complement strand
TTTTTTTTTTTTAAAGATTTTATTTATTTATTTCACAGAGGGAGAGAGATCACAAGGAAGCAGAGAGGCAGGCAGAGAGAGAGGGGGAAGCAGGCTCCCTGCTGAGCAGAGAGCCCGATGCGGGCCTCGATCCCAGGACCCTGAGATCATGACCTGGGCTGAAAGCAGAGGCTTTAACCCACTGAGCCACCCAGGCGCCCTGATATTAAGTTTTTGTGATGAAATATCAATTATTGTTAGCACTTTATATCCTTAGACACTTCAGAGATATGATCTCATTATCATCATCACCTAGTTGAGAGGAAGCAAAGTGGGTAATGGGCATTGCTGAATTCCACTGTGCTCTAAAATCCACCAGTGTGTATCACATGTCTTCTGTGAAATCGTGCTGTTTGAAGGTTGGCAGAAGAATGAGAGAAAGTTAGAAACACTGTGTACACTTGCTCAGGGGAGACCAGCTGAAGAGGTAAATGAGGGCTGGGCTCCAGCCCAAGTTCCACACACCAAATCCTATAAGGGGTACACAGAAGGAAGGGCTAGCACCATAGGGGATAGAGGTAGCCTGTTAATAGAAATTCATTGAACTTCCTGTAGACTTTCTATCCCGCCCAATGAGAAAAATGTAGTAACAGAAGTGACCAGAGAAAATAATACACCTGGACTTCAGCTACCAGCCTTTAACACATAAGACCCAGTACAACTCACTTCTTGCAGGCTGATGAACTGAAAAATTTCAACCTTATGATATTTAGAAGACTCAGAAAGCAGCACTTCTAAATGCCAGAGTTGACTTGCCTCCAGTTACCTCTCAGTCCAACTGAGAAAAGCCATATCTTTTATCAGCAATGTAAATATTTCTTTTAACAAATATCTATGTCTCAGAGCCTTTGTAATGGAAGATAGTTCATAACTCTTAAAATATCCCCTACAGGATGAAATGAGAGAATAAGAGAAAACATAAAAGGTATTATGACCAAAAGGATATTAATCATATTTCAACTTTCTAAAAATGTTTCACAAGTAGTGGCCATCCAGGCAGTCATGAAATATATGTACTTAGACATATAACTGGTTTCCACTCATTTCCCCTCACCTCTTCTTGTGGAGTCTCAGGGGAATAAATTAGTCCTTCATAAGACAAAAGAGAATTCATCCAATATCGCCTAGAATAATCTGTGTTTTAATATTGGGGCAAGAACAGTATGGTGTGCATCTGCTAGCTCAGAAATTCCATAGAGCCCTGACACCACAGAGATTTGAGAAAGAAGGAAGTATGGGGGTTTAAGCTCCTCTGACATTTTTCACAGGATTATGTACGCTGAATACTTCAATAGCATTCCATTGGCTTCAAGTTACAATCCAAACACTTCCACATAGCCTGATCTGACACATGCTGGCCTCTTTTGAGCATTTTTGATGTGCCCAGGATTTACCGCTAGTGAATTGGAGAACCAGAATTCATACATCTTTGAATTCAAAACCCATGTCTTAAGTGAAGTGACTTACAGAAAATGGCTTATATTTGTTTAAAGCCATCCCTTAATAGGACCAATTCTTCAGAAATAAATGAAAGGCATTTTCTCAGCCTTATTTAGGGTGGGGACTCTACTTTTGAATCTACTTTTGTCCCATCTCCAGGAAGGACAAGCAGGCTGTTTTGTGTTTCTTTTTTTTTAATTGAAATACAATGTATTACTTGTTTCAGGGGTACAGGTCTGTGATTCATCAGTCTTACACAACTCACAGCACTCACCATAGCACATATCCTCCGCAATATCCATCACCCAGCCACCCCATGCTTCCCATCCCCTCCCCTCCAGCAACCCTCAGTTGGTTTCCTGAGATTAAGAATCTCTTACGGTCTGTCTCCCTCTCTGGTTTCATCCTATTTCATTTTTCCCTCTCTTCCCCCATGATCCTCTGCCTTGCTTTCTCAAATTCCATACATCAGCGAGATCATATGATAATTGTCTTTCTCTGATTGACTTATTTTGCTTAGCATAATACCCTCTAATTCCATCCATGTCATTGCAAATGACAAGATTTCATTCTTTTGATGGGTGAGTAGTATTCCATTGTACATATACCCCATATCTTCTTTATCCATTCATCTGTTGATGGATATCTGGGCTCTTTCCATAGTTTGGCTATTGTGGACATTGCTGCTATAAACACTGGGGTGCACGTGCCCCTTCGGATCATTACATGTGTATCTTTGGGGTAAATACCTAGCAGTGCAATTCTGGATCATAGGGTAGCTCTATTTGCAACTTTTTAAAGAACCTCCATACTGTTTTCCAGAGTGGCTGCACCACCTTGCATTCCCACTGACAGTGTGGGAGGGTTCCCCTTTTTCTGCATCCTCACCAACATCTGTCATTTCCTCACTTATTACTTTAGCTATTCTGACTGGTGTTCGGTGGTATCTCATTGTGGTTTTGATTTGTATTTCCCTGATGCCAAATGATGTTGAGCACTTTTTCATATTTTGTGTTTCTAAATATGAGTCTCTCTAATGGATTTTCAAATTCTTTTTAACGAGCCCTCAAACTCTATATAGAAAAAGATAGGGGATGAACCCCACTTTAAGGGATGAAAAAAAAAATCTCTTGCATGGAACTAAATACAGAGACAGAAAAAGGAAGGGAGGGAAGGAGGAAGGGATAAAGAGAAAAATGAATATAAAAAAAAGCTGGAGAAATCTAAGATCAGTGCATTGTATCAATGTCAACATCCTAGTTGTGATATTATATATTAGTTTTGTTTTAAGACTTTTTATTTATTTATTTGACAGAGAGAGATCACAAGCAGTCAGAGAGGCAGGCAGAGAGAGAGGAGGAAGCAGACTCCCCGCTGAGCAGGGAGCCCACTGCGGGCCTTGATCCCAGGACTCTGAGATCATGACCTGAGCCAAAGACAAAGGCTTTAACCCACTGAGTCACCCAGGTACCCTATACATTAGTTTTGCAAGAAATTACCATTGGGGAAAACTGGGGAAACCGTACAAAGAATCTCCCTCTACTGTTAAAGCCTCTGCCTTCGGCTCAGGTCATGATCTCAGGGTCCTGGGATCGAGGCCCACATCGGGCTCTCTGCTCGGCAGGGAGCCTGCTTCCTCCTCTCTCTCTGCCTGCCTCTCAGCCTACTTGTGATCTGATCTCTGTGTCAAATAAATAAATAAAATCTTAAAAAAAAAAAAAAAGAATCTCCCTCTACTATATATTTCAACTACATATCCAATGTGAAGTGATAATTATCTCAAAATAAAACATTTAATTTAAAAAACCAACACCAACATCCAAGGTAAGTCCCAAGGAATAAAAACAGAAATAGTGTTTTCGGTTTCTCCACAGAGTACCAGCTTGAACCTGCTCTCACAGTGCACCTGTGATATAATAGAACCGCAGGAGAAATCACTCTGTGAGGTGTCTGAAGTGACTGGGCACCAAGAGATTTGGCCTGGGGAACCTGAGCATGAACCCCTGAACTACAGATATTTACTTGAGTTTCCTGGTTTGAGGTTGTGTCTACTTCAAACTAAAAGCTGATGTGAGGGTAAAAGGTATACAGGAATTCACTACACTATTTTTTTATAACAGGAATATGTTGACCAGTATCCTCCCAAGAAATCATGTCTGCCAGAACCTCAGAATATGAATTTATTTGGAAAATAGTCTTTGCAAATGTAATTAAATTAAGGATCTTAGTAATTTGGACTTCTGGCCTCCAAAACTGTGAAAGAAAAAATTTCTGTGGTTGTAAGCTGCCAAGTTTATTGTAATTTGTTACAGCACCCCAAGAAACAAATACAGCAACTCTTCCATAAATCTAAAATTATTCTGAAATGGAAAGCTTATTAAAAAAAAAAAACCTGGAGGATGCCTGGGTGGCTCAGTCGGTTAAGCGGCTGCCTTTGGCTCAGGTCATGATCCCAGGATCCTAGGATCGAGTTCCACATTGGGCTCCCTGCTCAGAGGAAAACCTACTTCTCCCTCTCCCTTTGACTGTTGCTCTACCTACTTGTGCTCTCTCACTGTCAAATAAATAAATAAAATATTAAAAAAAAAAACTGGTACGAGGTCTGATAAGTTATCAGCAACACAGGGGTTATCCTGCAGAGAAAAAAGGCAGGAGTAGAAGGAGATCTTTGACTTTTGGGAATGGGGATGGAGAGAAAATAAGACAGAGGTAGAACTTGACCTGAGTACACAGGCCCTGGAAAGAATATCTAAGATGTCACAAGGACAGTGTCGCTCCCAGAAGCAATGGAACTGGATCATTCAAGCCATTAGGACTGGAATCTAAGGGGCCACTAAAAACTCAGAAGGTAGAAGAGGTTTTGGCAGCAGGAAATGCTAACGTTTTTGTATGCCCATTCCATATAGGGTTCGTACAATTTACCTATGATATAGAAATATTCTAGAGAGTCTACAAGAATACTATGAAGCCCTATGAGGGATTGATTGGAAATAGGGTCTCTGTGGTCCAGAAATAACCAAACTGAGCAGGGGTTTAAGATAGAACTCCAGAAAGATTAATAATTTCCTTAAAAAGATGACATGACAAAATCAGCAGAAAGGCAGTTGTAGGGACCTTTGAGGTGCCTGATGCTTTATAAAATACTATATGAGTCTTCCAGTTTCTAGTCTGACATGTAAAGAGCTTGGACATTGTAACTTCCATTCTCACTTCTGCAAAATGCTCAACAAACTAAAAATCAGCATCTCTGTATCATCATCTCTGGATCATGACCTGACCTGAAGGCAGACGCTTAACTGACTGAGCCAGCCACCCAGGCACCCCAAAATGGAAGCATTTTTAAATAAGCCCAGAGCATTTTATCATCCTTAACAACTGCCTGCCCCCAAGGAAAACTAATAAATGTCAGTTGTTTTCCTATGTGCCAGCAATGAAAAATTGAAATTTGAAAATAACACATTAACTCTAGCACCAAGAGAAATGCTTAAGTATAAATATAACAAAATATGCATAAGATCTACATGAGGAAAACAACAAACCTGATGAGGGGGTGCCTGGCTGGCTCAGTTGGTGGAACATGTGACTTGTGACTCTTGACCTTAGGGTGTGAGTTCAAGCCCCTTGTTGGGCACAGAGATTACTAAAAAAAAAAAAAAAAGTAAGAAAGAGAGAGATTCCATATTCATGAAGAGGAAACCTTAATGTTATTAAGATCTCAGCTGTTCCCATTTTGATGTATATAGAGTCAATGCAATCCAGCAAAATCCCAGCTAGTTATTTTGTGCATACTGACAAAGTGAATCTAAAGTTTATAAGGAAAAGTAAAAGATTCAAATGGCCAACACAATACTGAAGAAGAAGAACAAAGTTGGAGAACTGATACTACCTGCCTCCATGATTTACCATAAAGTTACTGTAATCAAGACAGTATGATATCAGTTAAAAAAATTGACAAATAAGTAAATAAAAGAGCTACCCGGGCGCCTGGGTTAAAGCCTCTGCTTTCGGCTCAGGTCATGATCTCAGCATCCTGGGATCGAGGCCCACATCGGGCTCTCTGCTCAGCAGGGAGCCTGCTTCCTCCTCTCTCTCTGCCTGCCTCTCTGCCTACTTGTAATCTCTCTCTCTGTGTCAAATAAATAAATAAAATCTTTAAAAAAAAAAAAAAAGAGCTACCCTACAACCCAGCAATCGCCCTACTGGGTATTTAACCCAAAGATACAAATGTAGTGATCCAAAGGGGCACATATACCCCAATGTTTATAGCAGCAATGTCCACAATAGCCAAACTATGGAAAGAGCCCAGATATCCATCAACAGATTAATGGATAAAGAAAATGCAGTATATATACAATGGAATATTATGCAGCCATCAAAAAGATGAAATCTTGCCATTTGCAATGACGTGGATGGAACTAGAGGGTATTATGCTAAGCAAAATAAGTCAATCAGAGAAAGACAATTATCATATGATCTCACTTAAGTATGGAATTTGAGTAACAATGCAGAGAATCATGGGGGAAGAGAGGAAAAAATGAAATGGGACGAAACCAGAGAGGGAGACGGACCATAAGAGACTCTTTATCTTAGGAAACATACTGAGGGTTGCTGGAGGGGAGAGAGGTAGGGGAGGGGGTGGCTGGGTGATGGACACTGGGAAGAGTATATGCTATGGTGAGCACTGTGAATTTTGTAAGACTGATGAATCACAGACCTGTACCCCTGAAACAAGTAATACATTATATGTTAATAATTTTTTTTTAAAGTTTAACAGACAAATATTCTGTTCAATGGAACAGAATATAGAGGGCACAGAAACAGACCCACACAAATATAGTCAACTGATCTTTGACAAAGGACTAACAATTCAATGGAGAAAGGACAGTTGCATCAGTTTGCTAGAGCTGCTAAAACAAAATGTCACAGACTGGGTGGCTAAAGAACAGATTTCTTTTTCTCACAGTTCTGGAGGTTAGATGTCCAAGACCAAAGTGTTGACAGGTTTGGTGTCATTTGAGGTCTCTTTCCTTGGCTTGCAGATGGCCACTTTCTCACTATGTCCTCATATGGTCACATCTTGGTCCATGTATGTGTCTGGTGTCTCTAACTTCCTCTTTTATAAGGATACCAGTCATATTGGATTAGGGCCCACCCTAGAAACCCATTTTAACTTAATTACCTGTAACTATCTCTAGATATAGTCACATTCTAAAGTACTGGGGGTTAAGGGTTCAACATATGATTTGTGGGGGAACACAATTCAGCCTACTAACACTAATCTTTTCAACAAAAGGTGCTAGAATAGCTGGACATCCACATGCCAAAAAGAAAAAAAAGAAAGAAAGAATCTAGACACAAGCTTTGTAACTTACCAAAGTTAATTCAAAAGGGATCCTAGACCAAATATAAAACACAAAACTATAAAATTTCTAGAAGATAACATCAAAGACAATCTAGGTGACCTTCAATTTGGCAATGAGTTTTCAGACACAACATCAAAAGCAGAAATCATGAGAGAAATAATTGATAGACTCAAATTCATTAAAAGGGAAAATCTTGTTTCCTATGAAAGACTGTGAAGGGAATGAAAAGACAAGCCACAGATCTTTGTAAAACACATCTGATAAAGTACTCCTATCCAAAATATATAAAGAACTGTTAAAAATCGGCAATAAGAGAACATAAAACCTGGTTTAAAAGTAGGCGAAATATCTGGGACAGATACCTCAACAAAGATATACAGAAGGCAGGGGTGCCTGAGTGGCTCAGTTGGTTAAATGTCTGCCTTCAGCCCAGGTCATGATCCTGGGGTCCTGAGATCAAGCCCCACATCAGACTCCCTGCTCGGTGGGGAGCCTGTTTCTCCCTCTGTCTCTGCCACATCCCCACTTGTGCTTTCTCTCTTGCTCACTCTCTGTCTCAAATAAATAAATAACATCTTTTTAAAGACATACAGAAGGCAAATAAGCACAGGAAAAGCAATGTCATTAGGGAAATCAAAATTAAAAGTGAGAAATCACTACACATCTATTTGAATGTCTAGAGTTCAAAAAAACAACATCAAATGCTGTCAAGAATGTAGAGCAACATGAACCCTCCTTTATTGTTGGTGGGAATGCAAAATGGTACAGCAACTTTGGAAGAAAACCCAATACCAAGAATTTCCTGCAAACCTAACATACTCTTACCATACACTCCAGCAATCACAATTTTTGGTATTGACACAAATGATTAAAGATGTATATCCACACAACAAAGTTTGCACACAAATGTTCATAGCAGCTTTATTCATAATTACAAAACTTGGAACCAACCAAGATATCCTTCAGTAGGTGAATGGATAAACAAACTGTGGTACATCCATGAACTGGACTATAACTGAGCAATAAAAAAAAATGAACTATCAAGCCATGAAAAGATATGGAGGAAACATAAATGCATTTTCTAGGTAAAGAAGCCTGTCTGAAAAGGGTAAATACTATATGACTTTAATTATATGGTGCTCTAGGGGTACCTGGCTGGTTCAGTTGGTGGGGTATTTGACTCTTGACCTCAGGATCATGAGTTCAAACTCTACATTGGCCAGAGAGCTTACTTAAAAACAAACAAACAAACAAATAAATGGTATTCTAGAAAAAGCAAAATTGTAGAGAGACTAAAAATATCATTGATTGCGGGGCAACCTGGTTTGCTTGGGGTTAAGCATCTGCCTTCCTCTCAAGGCATGATCTCCAGGTCCTGGGATTACATCCACATCAGGCTCCCTGCTCGGTGGGGAGTCGGTTTCTCCTTCTCCCTCTGCCTCTCCCTTCTGCTTGTGCTCTTTCTCTCTCTCCCTCAAATGAATAATGAATAAAATCTTTAAAAAAAAAAAAGAAAGAAAGAAGATCAGCGATCACCAAAGGTTATGGGGAGGGGTGAATAGGTGGAGCACAGAAGATTTTTAGGACAATTTGTCAAAATCCTTTTGTCATCCATTTGTCAAAATCCTTGGAAGTGTGCAACAACGCTATGAACTTTTGTGACTTCCAAAATTCATATGTTGAAGCCCTAACCCCCAATGTGACTATTTTTGGAGGTAGGACACCGAAGGAGGTAATTAAGGTTAAATGAAGTCATATAGGTAGTGCACTGATAGAATAGGGTTAGTGTCCTTATTAGAAGAGACACCAGGGGGCGCTCACTAGCTCTCTCTGCGTCTCTGTCCCTTTCTCTCTCTGTCTGTCTCTCTGTGTCTCTACCTCTCTATCTACGTCTCTGTCTCTGTGCTTGAGCACAGAGGAGGCCATGTGGGCACAGACTGAGAAAGTGACTGTTTACAAGCTCTCCCCAGAAACTGAATCTTACTGGACCTTGGTCTTAGACTTTCAGCCTCCAGAACTGTGAGCAAATTAATTTCTGTTGTTTTAACCATCGAGCCATCCACCTGCATATTTTGTTAAGGCAACCCAAGCAAACAAATAAAAAATTAATAATAGTAAAAACTCATTGAGGGGTGGGGGATATATGAGAACCCTGTACCTTTTGCTATATTTTTCTGTAAACCCAACAGCTCCTGGTGAAAAAAAAAAAAAAGAAAAGAAAACCTATTAATTAAAAAAACACTTTAACAAAGAACTTTTGGGGCTTTTACTATACAGTACGTGTTTCATGAAGGTTAGAATCTGACCATGCTCTCTAGCTATAAATATATCACCACAAATTGAGAGTTGTTAGTTGTGTATGTTCATCAAAAGTTTTTATCTTTCTGGTCTTTTTTTAAATTTTTTTTAAAGATTTATTTATTTTTGTGAGAGAGAGCGCGTGCACACACTCATGCAGGAGCAGGGGTGGGGGAGGAGAGGGGAAGGGCAGAGGAAGAAGCAGACTCCCTGTGGAGCAGAGAGTGGGATGCAGGACTCTATCCCAGCACCCCAGGATCAGGATCGAAGCCAAAGGCAGATGCTTAACTAACTGAGCCACCCAGGCGCCATCTTTTTGGTCTTTAATTAAAATATAACTTTGCTGACAAGGAAGAAACTGCTAAAATATTTATGTTTGGCTTTTTTTTCAAGTTTTTAATTAAATTCGTGTTAACATATAGCATAATATTGATTTCAGGAGTAGAATTCAGTGATTCATCATTTACATATAACACCCAGTGCTCAAAATATTAGTATCAGTCAGGGTTCAATCTGAAAAGCAAAACCACAGCCCCTCCACCCCCACCCCATAACAAGAACTATCTGTTCCAAAATTCTGTGAGTTTCTTAATCTCCAAAGAGAACATCTTTGGACCGGGGTGGGCATGCTTACTTGCACATTACAGGATATTTAGCCATATATCTGAATTCTGCCAACAGGATGCCACAGCAACCCTCATGCCTGCACCACTATTCCCCCTACTCCCTCATTCCCATCAAGATAATCAAAACTGTCTCCAGATCACTAAATGTCCCATGGGGTTCAACATTGCTTTCCATTAAGAACCACTCTTGTGAAGGGATTTGATACAGGGATTGAAAGAGCTGGTTAAGCAGGCTCTGTAAAGGCTAGTGTCCCCAAATCTGATGAAGGAACTTGAAGTCCACAGGGCAGTCAGGCAGGAAGGGAAGATGGAGGTATAGTGGGGACAAGCAAGCACAGAGTGAGCACAGGTCTGGTGAAGAGTCAAAGAAACTAAAAGAAGACCTGGGGAAGATGGAGCGTTGCAGTTCCAACAATGTGAACCAGCAAATAAGTGGCCAAGTGTGTAAGCTACAAAGTGGTTACTGCTTCATTTCCACCCTACTAATCTTGCTCAAGAGTATCTCTTGTGGCCTACCCTAACTGGAAATTCACAGGAAAGGAAATTCTGGGAAATGTAGCTCAGCCCAGTCAACACATTACAAAGCCGTCACAAAAACAGTCTCATTTTAATGTTATAAAATGAAAGTGTTCAAAGCTAATCAAGTAATCTCATTACACATTTTATTTATTTTCAAATGATCTTTAAAGAAAAATAAAAATAAAGAAATACTCCAGAGAATCTGCAGGGACCCTCAACAAACTATACATTTTCTACAAAATATCAATTCTGCTTAGTTTATAATCAAATTCTGTCTCATACATTACCTATATTGTGGCCGTAAAAATCAGCCTTTTGAAATCAACTGAAAACTCAGTATAATACCTGTGGAATATTTACAGTTTATAGTCACAGAGGCTAGATGTTAATGACAAGGAGGACTGATATCAAAACATAATCTAAATGAACCTCCCATTTGCTCCCACCCTTCCCTCTCTCTGCTAAGTATCTAACTTTATCTCTTCAAGGTAATTTTGAATGGCCCATATTTACATAATGCATCTGCTATCGATTTTTTCATTTCCAGGTAATCAGTTTAGAATCCATCTGCCAGAGTCTGAAGGTGTCCTTGCTGGGGCTGGTTACAGACTCTTCCTTGTTAATGATCACGTAGATTAGGAAATATGGTGTCCTCTATCTGATACATAAAATCTCAGTAATTTAGGAAGTTTTCTCATAGTGATCTCTTTAGAATATTACAAGATAAAACAAAACCCCTGCAAATAATAGCACAATCTCTCTTGCTGCCCCTTTGTAAGATTTCCAAGATAACGGGGACTGGGGGTAACTGGAATACAACTTAGGAGATATTGTCATACTGGTTCAATAAAGTCTTTGCGAAGGTGTCCCTATCTGAATCAGACTTGGGCTGGGAACTGCCTGACTCACATTGGGTGGACACCCATAGGGTTAACGATGCCTCCTCTAAAATCCTATGAGCCAAATATTCCTGCCCTCCTGTTACCCTAGAGCCTTAGGGGTTCTGGCCACCAGAAGGATATGTTCTGACCAGCAACATATATTATAGTGATATGGATCCATCTCTATCAAGAACATATCCTTTATGTATCTGCGAGTGAGACCGTAAACTTTGACATAAAACTATAAAAAGAATGCCAAATGTACATGTCCTCATTTTCTTAACTGCTGGAAGGAATCATTTCTCCTCAAGAATTTCCAGGAAAATCAGGGGTGCTTTCACTAGCCAATGGGTCAGTCCTGATTTATGGTTAACCACTACAAATGGCCAGGCCAAGAACCCACAGCCTCAAGCCTCAACAGTCTCTCAGAGGCATCATTCTGAGGTGGAATTCTTCTCCTAACACCAGTGCCCAAAACTAGGTAATCATTCTTTTTTTTTTAAGATTTATTTATTTATTTGAGAGGGTGAGAATATGTGTGCAGGAGGGAAGGGCAGAAAGAGTCTCAAGCAGACTCCACGCTGAGCATGGAGCCCAACACAGAGTTGGCTACTCAAAGGACGGTGCCACCCAGGTGCTACAGTAATCATTCTATTGTGGGTAGAACCAAAACACCAGGTTCACATCTGTTCCCTAGAAGGAATTCAGCTTCTGTAAATGGTTTAGGGGTGAAGAGGCATGTCCCCTAATTTCACTCATCAGAGTCTATTTGAACCCCTGATATCACAACTTAGTACACTTCTTTTTATTTCTCCCCTCTTCTTCAACAAATGCCAATAACAGAGATTCATAAATTGAATCTAGGTTACTGTTAAGGAATTATTTTAAAGTAGATGCAAAAATGGAATCTCATGACATGACTTTTCCTGCCATTTTCCCATGTACATGAGCTTCCATTTCTTCCTTATCTATAAAATTGGGGTAATAATAATAATAATGCCTAGCTCACAGATTTATTGTAAGGATTAAATAAGTTAATATGTGCAAGTTAATTAGAAAAATGCCTGGTATGGGGAAAGTGATCAATAAATGCTTACTGAAATTATTACTGTCAAAATAATAGTAGATAGGGAGGGGTGCCTGGGTGGCTCAGGCAGTTAAGCATCTGCCTTCAGTTCAAGTCATGATCTCAGGGTCCCACACTGGGCTCTCTGCTCTGCAGGGAGCCTGCTTCTCCCTCTCCCTCTGCCTTCCACTCCCCCTATTTGTCCTCTCTCTCTCTGTCAAATAAATAAATAAAATATTTCAAAAAAAATAATAGGGAGGATGGATGGACGGAAGGAAGGCTGAGAAGGTGCATATTCTGGGGGACATCTGGACACAAGGCTCCTTTATTTCCAAACCTACTGCATTAAGTTCCTTGGGTTCATATAATTTACACTTTGTACAATGCTAAACATTATTTAGCTGAGAACATTATAAGGCCTGGATACTTCAGCAAATCTTTTGCTGAGAATAAGTATGATAATAAAGCTAATTTTTTTACTAACAGGAACAAGTAAAAATTCAAATAGTCAAAATTTTCTCTCATTTATTTTATACTCTATGTTTTGTCAAAGTTTGTATAGGTGGAGATTTTCTGTGGATTAAAAATCAGGCAAATGTGGCAAAATATAAACAAATTTCAAATCTAGATGATAGGTATATAGATTTTCATTATACTATTACTTCAACTTTTCTTTATGATTAACATTTTTCATAATAAACAGTAGAGAAATGACAAAATTTAAAGTCTATCTTACAGTTACTAAAAATCTAGGCTGGGGTTCCTGGGTGGCTCAGTTAGTTAAGTGTCCGACTCCTGATTTTGACTCAGGTCATGATCTCAGGGTTGTGAGACTGAGCCCTATGTTCAGCTCTGTACTCAGCAGGGAGTCTGCTTGAGATTCTCTCTCTCCCTCTCCCTCTGCCCCTCTCCTCTCTCTCTTTCTCTCTCTCAAATAAATAAATCTTTTTAAAAAATTTAGGCTAATACAGCTTTTTTAAAAAGATTTTATTCCTTTATTTGAGAGAGAGAGAGAGAGAGATCATGAGCTGAGAGAGGGGCACAGGAAGAGGGAAAAGGACAAGCAGACTCCCCACTGAGGGTGGAGCCTGAAGCAGGGCTCAATCCCAGGACCCTGAGATCAGGACCTGCGCCAAAGTCAGAGGCTTAACTGACTAAGCCACCCAGGTGCCCCAATATTTATGGCTTTTATATCTATAATGTTACACTGTTAAATTATAACATAATAATAACCCTTATACACTGTAAAATCTTTAAATATACCTCCTGAATCACCAAAGATTAATTATATTTAAATTTTAAAAATAAAAGTAAAATTAATAAACAAGTTTGGTTTTTATAACATTATTTAAAGATTTCATTTTATTTATTTATTTGACAGAGAGAGAGAACAAGCAGGGGAAGCAGCAGAGTGAGAGGGAGAAGTAGGCACCCTGCTGAGCAAGGAACCTGGCTTGGGGCTCCACCCCAGGATCCTGCAATCATGACCTGAGCCCAAGGCAGACACTTAACCAACTGAGGCACCTAAGCACCCTTGTAACATTGTTTAAATAGCAAAAATTGGAGACCTAAGTCTATCAACAGAGAACAGGATAAATTAATTATGGTAAATATATACAATGGAATATTACGCAGTCTTATTTTAAATAAGAATGAGGAAGTACGATATATGCTGATATGACAAGAATGCCAAGATATATTGTTAAATAAAAAAAAAAAAGGAAAGGAAGAGCATATATGGAATACTCTCGTTTGCCTAAAGAAAAGAAAAGAACTTATCTGTACATATAATTCTTACATGTATATTTAATAGCTCAGGAAGGATATCCTAAACATGGGTAAATTGGAAGGAACTTGGGGACTGAGAAAAGTGAGAGGAATGCTTTTAAATTATCCTCTCCTGAAGGCTTCTGAATTGTATGCTAAGTCACTGTGTCACTTATTTTTAAAATAAATAAAGTGAACATCTTAAAAATAAACGTTCAAAATAAAATAGAAAAATAAGATAGGTGAACAGCATATTTTAATCCATACTTGGGAAAGTTACAAAATTAACATGAAACTAATACCTAAATGATCAAGTATCAACTATCAGTACCACAAAACTGGCAAAACCAATGCGTTCTTTTCACATAAAGCTGAACAATTAACAGTTAGACCACTTTGTAAGGAAGCCTGGGAGGAAGACTAAAGGTCTCAGTTAAGTAATGAAATCACTACGATCCCTGCCCATTTTCAAGATCTCAGGAGGTTTCTGATACATGGGTTTCCTTCAGGAGCACAGGAAACTCCTCAGAGTGGTTCATCTGACCTTTGCCCATTCCATATCACATGGATTCAAAAGCCAGTTCCACATCTTCTTTATCCATTCATCTGTTGATGGACATCTAGGTTCTTTCCATAGTTTGACCATAAGAGACTCCTAATCTCACAAAACAAACTAAGGGTTACTGGGGGGTGGGAGGGTAGGGATAGGGTGGATGGGTTATGGACATTGGNTGGGGGGTAGGGAGGGAAAAATAATGAAACAAGATGGGATGGGGAAGGAGACAAACCATAAGAGACTCCTAATCTCACAAAACAAACTGAGGGTTACTGGGGGGTGGGAGGGTAGGGATAGGGTGGATGGGTTATGGACATTGGGGAGGGTTTGTGCTTTGGTGAATGCTGTGAAAGATGTAAGCCTGATGATTCACAGACCTGTACCCCTTGGGCTAAGAATAAAAATTAAAAAAAAAAAAAGCCAGTTCCAGTACCACCTGGTCCTACCATATTGTCAATTCCAAATCCAACATTTTTTTTAAAAGATTTATGTTTTATTTGAAGGGGGGGAGAAAGCGCACATGAGAGGGAGGAGGGGTAGAGGGAGAGAATCTTAAGCAGACTCCCCCGCTGAGAGGGGAGCCCAACATGGGGCTCAGTCTCACAACTCATGAGACCATGATCTGAGCTGAAATCATGAGATGGGCACTTAATCAACTGAGCCACCCATGTACCCCTCCAAATCCAACATTTTAGATTCCATTTTTTTTTCAAATTTTAGCAAATTTTCAGTCATTTTCCTTATTTGTTTATTTGTCTATGCCAGACACAACCTTTGGTTAATAAAGAAATCTTTTGAAAACTTGAATACAAATTCAAGTATTTGTTTGACTCCCATTCTAGTTAAAATTTTGCATATCACAAGTCTGTCATGTCCAAATTCACCCACTGACAAAGTAATAACCCTTGGTTCTAACTACCTGGGGAGACTTCTGTTTTTACATGGCTCATATTTATTTAGCTATGTAAGAGCAGCCTCCGTGCTGGTTTCCAATGACCTCTATCTCCTGGTATTCACACCCTTGTATAATCCCCTCCCATTTAGTATAGATGGATTTAGACTCATTTCTAACAAAATATGGCAAAAGGATGTCACTTCAGAGATTAGGTAATAAAAAGATTATGGCCTCCATTTTAAGGACTCTATCTTTCTTCCATCCAGATCACTTGCCTGGAGCGGGGGTACAGGGGGTAGTCAGTTATGTTGTAAGGCTGCTCTGTGAAGAGGCCCATGAAAGTGAGCTTGGAAACAAATTCTTCAGTCCCAGTTGAGCCTTGAGATGACTGCAATCTTGTCCAAGAACTTGACTGCCATCTTGTGAAAGACCTTGAGCAAAAGTCACCCTGCTAAACCATTCCCAGATTCCTGACCCTCAGAAACTATGAGATAATAAATGATTGTTACTTTAAACTACTAAGTTTTGGGGTAAATAGGCAGTGATAGATAATTAATATGTGCTAAAATTATTAAAGCTGCAATTTAAATAAACTGATGCAATACCTGATACATTCTCTAAAATACAGTAGATCAATGGTCCGAAAAAGATAAATAACAAAGAGTAGATGCTTAGTATGTTGACTGATTGTGTGACAGATGGCTGGAAACCTCATTTTAGTAATTCAATAATTAATAAAAATAATAATCACATTTTAAAATAATGAAGACATTGGAATGACTCATCAAAAAATGAAATATTGTTTACCATAGCAAGTTTTGCATATTTTTATACTGTGTGTGAAAATCCTTGTATAATATTAATATATTAAGAATCTCTGTTTTTACATAAACATAATCACTAATCTCCAGTTCTGCCAGATAATAAACAGTTTACTAAACTTGAAATTCAATTTGTAGGTTGAAATTTTATCTCAGTCATAATTCCTCTTGAATCAATGCCTGAAACAGCACTTGATATAAAGAATGGGGCATGAGTGCCCTCTTGTGATAGAATAGACATTTAAATGCATTTGTAAATATTTTTCAATTGTCTATGAAATAATTTGAACCAAATCATTTCATAAACACAAAATGCCCTTTATTCCTTGGCCAACTTGTATCAGTATTTTTAAATGTGGGAAGGATGGGTACCTGAAGAACCTCGCTAACGTTAATAGACAATATGAATAAAGCACACTAAAATTCCATTCCTTCAGTTGTTCTTATAGCTACAACAAAAGCTGAGTATAATAGAGGCTCTTTCAACCAATCATCACTTAACTATCTCACAAATGTTCTCCATTCCTGCCTAGAGACTAGACAGCCTCCCAGAATAAAAGTCTCAGGACCAAGCAGGTAGGTTCCAGTAATGCCTCCACTCTCTAGCTCTTACTGGGTGACGTGTTTACTTTCTAAGGTCATTGTTTGATCCTGAACCTATTTATGTCAACTGTACTTCTATTCAAATTATGTAATTAAATTAAATAATATGCAAAATGTCTTATTAAAAGAAAAAGGAAGTGTTATTAGTAAAAAGATAACTAAGTGGGATGCTTTGGAATGACTTCAGAAAAGGTATTCAAGAAAAAACTTTGAAATTGTACATGAGTAAGAAAACTAAAAAAAAATTAAGAATAGAATTCATAAAAACCTAAAGGAATTCTAAAACCAGCAGCATCAAAACATCAGCAGACTACTTAAAAAATAACTTCCAATAAAAGCTTTGGACTCGGGGCACCTGGGTGGTTCAGTCAGGTAAGCATCTGCCTTCCACTCATGTCATGATCTCAGCAGGGAGCCTGCTTCTCCCTCTCCATCTCCTTCTGCCTGCTGCTCTGGCTGTTTGTGCTCTAACAAATAAATAAAATCTTTAAGAAAAAAAAAGCTTTGCCCTAAAATCAAAAGACTGGTATAATATTCATTTTTACATTTTATACGAAAATAATATATTTTAGGTACATATTATCTTTTTGAATGATTTTCTATTTTAATCAAATGTTTTGACTCACTGAATCTGAAGGATTTTTTTTCCCAAATGCTCATATTTTATATATATTTAGATAAAAACTTGTATGGAATATGAATTTGAGCAGATTTTAAAGTGAATTTGGGTCTGGGCCTGAAATATAGGAAATCTTTCTCTCATTAAATATCACAAAATACATTCCAGAGCATACTACTTTTTTTTAATTCTTCTTTTAAGATTATTTATTTATTTGACAAAGAGAGAGACAGCGAGAGGGAACACAAGCAGGGGGAGTGGGAGAAGGAGAAGCAGGCTTCCTGCTGAGCAGGGAGCCCGATGCGGGGTTCAATCCCAGGACCCTGGGACCATGACCTGAGCCGAAGACAGACACTTAATGACTGAGCCACCTGGGCGCCCCTCCACAGCATATTAAAAGGATCATTCACCATGATCAAGTGGGATTTATCCCTGGGCTGCAAGGATGGTTCAACATATGCATATCAATCAATATGATATATTACCTTAATAGAATAAAAGAAATGAATCATGATCATCTCAATAGATGCAGAAAAAGCGTTTGGCAAAATTCAGCATCTATCCACAATCAATGGAAACTCTTAAAAATTGGGCATAGAAGGAATATATCTTAACATAAGAAAGGCCATATATGACAAGTCCATAGCTAACATTGTACTCAATGATAAAAGGATGAAAACTTTAAGATCAGACACAAGACAAAGGTGCCCACTTTCACCACTACTATTCAACACAGTACTGGAAGTTCTAGCTAGAGCAGTCAGGCAAGAAAAGAAAAGATCAGAATAAGAAAGGAAGAATAAGAAAGGAAAAGATCAGAATAAGAAAGGAAGAAGTAAAATTGCCTTGATTTGCAGATGATACATCATATAGAAAATCCTAAAGACTCAACCAAAAAACTGTTAAACCTAATTAATGAATTCAGTAAAGTTATGAGATATAAAATTAACATACAACAATCAGTGGTGTTTCCATACACTAAAAATTAAATTTCTGAAAAAGAAATAAATCAATCCTATTTACAACAGCATCAAAAACAGTAAAATACATAGGAATACAGTAAAACAGTAAAATACATAGGAATACACTTAACTAAGGAGGTAAAATATCTCTATGCTGAAAACAACAAGCCATTGATGAAGTAATTGAAGAAAATACAAGTAAATGGAAAGATCCTATGTTCTCGGATTAGATGAATTAATATTGTTAAAATGTCAATACTACTGAAAGCCATTTATAGATTTAGTACAATCCCTATCAAAATTTCAATGGCATTTTTTTACAGAAGTAGACAAAATGCTCCTAAAATTTATATGGAACCATAAAAGACCCTGAAAAAGCCAAAGAAATCCTAAGAAAGAACAAAGCAGAAAGTATCAGTCTTCCTGATTTCAAGCTATACTATAAAACTGTAGTCACAAAAACTGTACAATACTGCCATAAAACAGACCCAAATAGGCCAATTTCCACTCGCCTCCAGAATCAGGAGCTGAGAAATAAATCCAAACATATGGCCAACTAATATTTGACAAGGGAGTCAAGAATACCCAATGGAGAAAAGACAATCTCTTCAATAATGGTGCTGGGATAATTAGATATTCACATGTAAAAGAATGTAACTGGACCTGTATCTTGCACCACTTACAAAAATTAACTTGAAATGGATTAAATACTTAAATGTAAGACCTGATATCATGAAATTCCTAGAAGAAAATATAAGAACAAAGCTCCTTTACAGGGGTCTTGGTGGTGATTTTTTGGATATGACACCTAAGCATAAGCAACAAAATCAAAAATAAACAATTGGGACTAAGCAAACTAGAAAGCTTCTGCACAGCAAAGAAACCATCAGCAAAGTGAAAAGGCAACCTATGGAATGAAAAAAAATATTTGCAAACCATATATCTGATAAAGAGTTAGTACCCAAAATATATAAAGAACTCATACAACTTAATAGCAAAAAAGTAATAATCCAGTTAAAAAATAGGCAAAGAACCCAAATAGACATTTTTCCAAAAATAATATATGAAAGGCCAACAGGTATATGAAAAAGTACTCAACATTACTAGTCATTAGGGAAATGAAAATTAAAACCACAATGAGATATCACCTCATGCCTGACCACAAGAGATTGGTCTTGTGGTTAAACAGAGCTGGGGGTGAGGAGTAAATGTGTTTCCTCTCTTCTTCTTTTCTTTTTATTGTGTCTATAGAAGAAGATGGATGTTAGCTGAACTTATTGTTATGAAATGTATGTCATTTCACAACATATGTAAACTAAACCATCATCCTATGCCCCTTAAACGTATACAGTGATGGATGCCAATTATTTCTCAATAAAACTGGGGGTGGGGATCAAACCGTTACATTTAGCACTGATATCTGGGAATATTTGTATAAAGTTTTGACCCCTAAAATTACACTGCTTTCACATTGCTGACATCATTATTTGGTATAAAAGGTTTACACAGATAACAAATTGGAATCCTCACCAAAGGAGTGTATTTACAAGTCTGAACATAGTTCTTTGTGGTGATATGACCAACTACAGCATCAGAAAAAAGTGCTTCTACCTCATTTTTTAAAATCATTTTTTAATTACCCAGTAAATTGTGAATATAACTAGCCCAAACTAATGTAAATGGCCAATGTTTCTTTAAATTGACATTAATGTTAAAATTTTCAAGCACCTACTATGAACTCCTTCTATTTTTGCCTTGAACTTACACAGTAAGTTTACACACAGTAATTGTCACATTGATTAGCAGATTTTGATATATGATTGTCCTACTCTGGATTCCATGAGAGAAAATAATAGCCAAAGTACCGTAGTACATGTATTCACGTATCATTTAATTAATAATTATTTAGCATCTGCTATGTGCCAGGCTCTGTTCTTAGCCAAAACAAGAATAAAACAGATAAAAAATCCTGGCCTTGTAGTGCTTACATTTTGTTAAGGGGAATATAAAAAATAAAAACATAAAAGTCAGATAATGTGCTAGAAAGTGATACGTGCTATTAAAAAAAAAAAAGGAACAAGGGCACCTGGGTGGCTCAGTGGTTAAGCCTCTGCCTTCAGCTCAGGTCATGATCTCAGGGTCCTGGGATCGAGGCCTACATCGGGCTCCCAGCTCAGCAGAGAGCCTGCTTCCCCCTCTCTCTCTGTCTGCCTCTCTGCCTAACTGTGATCTTTCTCTCTCTCTGTCAAATAAATAAATAAAACATCTTAAAAAAAAAAAAAAAAAGGAACAAGGCAGATGGGGAGTGTTGGGCCAGGGCTGAAATTCTAAATAGGCTGGTCTGGGAAAATCATAATGACAAGGTGACATTTAGGTTAGGACCTATAAGAGGTGAGGGAATAAGTCACGAAGAAATGTGGAGGAAGAGCAATCCATGCCAGGAGGGGCACAGCCTTGACAAAGCCTAGTCATAAAGCAGTTTCTATAAGCAGAATGACAGTATAATTTATGTTTAAAGACATATGTATTAGACAGCCTGTGGCATAAGCTCTCTCTTCTGCATTTTTTTCTATTAAAAAAAAAAAACCTATCTGCTACCCTAAAGCCATGAAAACAATGTGGGGTTTTTTTTTTCATAAATTTATAACAGCATGATAGTGCTAAAAGGGCCCTGGACTCCATACATGAAAGTCCAGCTGCAACTTCTGCTCTACCCTACACACCTATTAGGTGGCAACAACAAGCTAATGAACATGAAAATAGAGAAATGCAGGAGTCTAAACTAAAATATTTGTCCATTTTCATCCAAGTCAGGTTTAAAAAAAAAAAAAGAGTACCTACAGTTTTGCCAAGTTTAGATTCATTTAGTGAAAAAATGAATAATCCTTGAACCTCACTTCTGGGGTTTTTTCTGTCCTGGGAAGTTTTCTGTCCTGGGTACTACTTTGCATAGGTACGTGTTTATCAAGTCACAGCTATTAAAGTCACGACCTTAAACAAAAAAATGAGACACATGATAGAATCTTTTAAAATAAGCAGGGGGCGCCTGGGTGGCTCAGTTGGTTAAGCTTCTGACTTCAGCTCAGGTATGGTCTCAGAGTCCTGGGATTAAGTCCCGCATCGGGCTCCCCAATTGGCAGGGAGTCTGCTTGTCCCTCTCTCCCTGACCCTCCCCCTACTCATACACTCTTCACACTCCCTCTCTTAAATAAATAAATAAAATACAGTAAACAAGTTCTTGTCAAGACAGCAGGAAGTTTTCTGTCTCTTTCTGGCATTCACAATGTCAAAGTAAGTGGGACACCTGGGTGGCTCAGTCAGTTAAGCACCTGCCTTCGGCTCAGGTCCTGATCCCAGGGTGGTGGGATGGCTCCCACATGAGCAGGGAGCCTGCTTCTCCCTCTGCCAGCCACTCCCCCTATTTGTGCTCTCTCTGACAATAAATAAGTAAAATCTTAAAAAAAAAAAAAAAAAGATGTCAAAGTAAGGATGTAGTGGGTCTTCTGGTGTGAAATTTTGGATTTCCCTGGGTCTTCACATAGGAGCTATGACACAGGAGCCAAAAATCTATTTATAATCTCTGTGAAGGGGATCAAGGGACGACTGAACAGACTTCTGCTGCTGGTGTGGGTGACAGGGTGATGGCTACAGTGAAAAAACACAAACCAGAGCTCAGAAAGAAGGTACATCCAGCAGTGGTAATTCCAAGATGAAAATCATACTGGAGAAAAGATTACGTGTTTCTCTATTTTGAAGATAACACAGAGTCATAGTAAAGAATAAAGGCAAAATGAAAGGTTCTTCTATCACAGGACCAGCTGCAAAGGAGTATGCAGCTTTGTGGCCCAGGATTGCATCCAATGCTGGCAGGGCTGCATGATTCTTTGGTGTTTAAAGATTGATTGATTGATTGATTGATGTGGAGAGGAAGAGAGCAAGAGGGAGAGAGAAAGTGAGTGGGAAGGGGAGGTTGGAGGGAAGGAGAGAAATTATCCCAAGCAGACCCCCCCTTGAGTGAGGAGCCCCATGCAGGACTCTGTCTCACAGCACTGAGATCACGACCTGAACCAAAATCAAGAGTCGGACACTTACCAACTGAGCCACCCAGGCATCCCTCTTTGGTGTATTTGTTTTAAAAAAAAATTAAAAATTATTTGCTCTCCCCTGCACCCCAAAAAAGAGAGCAAGGACCAGCCAGTCCTTTGAAGAAACATTTCTGTAAGTGTGGGAAGACAGCTTAACCATCAATTTATTGGATAACTTCACATAAGTCACTTGCCTTTTTTGTATCTATTTTCCCTTTCTTTCTAATGGAAATGATAATACATGTCTTACCCACTGCACAATGTTAATCTTAGATAAATGGGTTAAAAGGCTCTGATTAATATAAAGTATTATGTGTCATCATCATCATCATTAATCATTTACTGATTATCTACTATAATTAAAGCAATATGATAAATGTTCATTGGAGACTGAGAGCCAGGCTACAATAAAAAAATAATAAAATTTAATAATACCTGCCCTACCCATGGAATAAGATTAGAATTGGATGAATAACATATGAGCTTCATAGAAATGTATGCAAATACTAACATTGCCTGAAACAAAGCCAAGCACTTAGCAAAGATTACAGCTGAAATAAACTATTGGGTAGTACTGAGTTTTTGGATATTATATAAAATGATGCAAAAACTTGCCAGGAACATCCACTGAAAGGGACTGAGTCTTGAGAGAAAGGTAACACAGCAAGTAAGTAAGAAATAATGACCAAAATTTAAAAGTTATTTTATAGGACAAACTAGAGATATAACCAAAACAATATTTGTAATAGTGAGAATTTCATCATTTGAAGGGAAAAAATTTAGCCTTGGTCACCTGTAAGTTAGCTTGACAAAGTAGCCACTATAATTGGGGTCCCAAGTTGTGTTAGATCATTCAATTAGAAGAGTAAGATCAGGTAAAGTCACTCAAGAAAATGCCTTTCTAGATTGTAAAATTGTTAATCTAGACTTCTAGACAAGATGGTGGAGTAAGAGGACCCTAACTAAGCTCACTTCATCCACAGACACAACTAGATAACAGCCTCCTCAGTGTAAATAACCCAGAAAACAACCCAAAGACTAGAAGAACAGACTCTTCACAGCTAAATGTAGGGAAGACGTCATACTGAAGAGGGTAGGAAGGGCAAAGATGAGGTTGGGATCTAGATAGACCTTTGGGGCTGTCCATAGAAGGGAGGAATGTGCTGGACATGGAGGGGGCAAGAAACAGAACCTCACACCAGGTACCCCAGGCATGGGGAACCCACATAGGAGGAAGAATCCCTATAATATTTGACTTTGAAAGCCAGAGGAGCCCAACAATCAGTGGGATTTAATACCTGGAACTTTAAAAACTCAGCTCTGGGAGAGCTGAGGTGGGGGTGGGGGGGTGATAGGAACTGAGTCCCTACCCTTGAACAGATAGCACAACAAACAGCCCCACGGAGGTACAGCATAGAAGCAGCAGTTTGGAAAATGCCTAAGGTATACAGGAGGGAGATTTGTTTACTAATCTCGGAGCATGGGCCTTGGGAGACTTCTCAAAGAACAAAAGAGATGGTGGACCCCATTTCTACCTCCTGCCCCCCCAGCCTAGATATACAGACACCTATGAGGAAAAATGTGGCACCATCTCTCCACCTAGCTTCCTGACAGCCTACCCCATCCCCATGTTCTCTTGCAGACCTGCCCCCTCCAATACCTCCTTGGCCAGAGCCCATACAAAACAGTGTCACAAGTCTGGCATTTTGCAAGCAGCCCTGACAGGGGCAAGCACCACTCCAAATTGACTTCTGCCCCAGAAAGAGGCAAGATAACCACAAACAGCAGTTTGAGTGCAGGCCCAACAGTGGGCTAGGGCAGACATCTGGTCTGACTGCAGTCCCCACCCACCAAAAAAAGCTTCTCAGGGGACAACAAAGGGAACGCACCCTATAGTTCAGTGCTACTGCATCTCTGGAAAATGCCTCGTCTGACTCAGCTCAAACCCAAGGTGGCCCCAGATTGGCCCATTGACAATACAGGGACCAAACCCTCTCCGACAATGGACAAAGAGAGCCCTTGTAGCCAAGTGGAACAAAGGAAAAAGTGGCTCAGCCCATAAGAGTAGGGCACATGCAACACACATAAGACACCCTTGAAGAACCGGGTGCCAATGAACAGGGGACAATGCACTGCAGAGCACTACAGAACCTCTTCTTCCATAAGACCTCTACTTTCAAAAGCAGGAGATGTAGCTGACTTTCATAACACATAGAAACAAACACAGAAAGTTAGACAAAATGAGGAGACAAAGGAAAATGTCCCAAATGAAAGGCCAGGACAAAATCACAGCAAGAGAGCTAAACAAAACAGAGATAAATAACATGCATGATTTAGAGACTTAAAAGAAATAATCATAAAGACCACTGGATCCCTGCTCAGTGGGGAGCCTGTTTCTCCCTATCCCTGCCTCCCACTCATGCTCTTTCTTGCTATCTCTCTCTCTCAAATAGATAAACTAAATCTTTTTTAAAAACTGCAATGGATAGGATAAATGGTAGACTAGAGGAAGCAAAAGAAGGGATCAGTAACCTGGAGGACAGAGTAATGGAAAGCAATCAAGCTGAACAGGAGAAAAAACATTTTTAAAAATGAAAATAGGAAACTCAGCAACATTATCAAGCATAATAACATTTGCATTATGGGATCCCAGAATAAGAAGAGAGAAAAGGGTGCAGAAAATTTATTTGAAGAAATAGTAGCTAAAAACTTCCTGAATCGGGGAATGAAACAGAAATCTAGCGCCAAGAGGCACAGAGAACCCCAACAAAACCAACCCAAAGAGGTCCACACCAAGACACATGGTAATTAAAATGGCAAAAAGTAGTAATAATGAGAGAATTTTAAAAGCATCAAGAGAAGAAGTGCCTGGGTGGCTCAGTTGGTTAAGTGTCCGACTCTTGGCTTTGGTTCAGGTTATGATCTCAGGATCAAGGGATCAAGCCTCCCACTCATGTGCTCGTGCTCTCTCGCACGCTCTCTCTCTCTCTCTCTCTCCCTCTAAAATAAATGAATAGGGGCCCCCTCGGTGGCTCAGTTAAGCATCTGCATTCAGCTCAGGTCGTGATCCCAGGGTTCTGGGATCAAGCCTCGCATCAGGCTCCTTGCTCAGCAGGGAGTCTACTTCTCTCTCTGCCTGCCACTCCCCCTGCTTGTGCTCTCTTGCTCTCTCACTCTCTCTCTCTGACAAATATATAAAATCTTAAAAGAAAAACAAAGAAATTAGTAACAACTAAATAAATCTTTTCTTAAAAAAGAAAACAGGAAAATATTTGTTTAAAAAAGGAACAGAAAAGAACTATAAAACAAGTAACAAAATGGCAGTAAGTACATACCTATCAACAATTACTTCAAAATTGAATAGACTAAATGCTCCAATCAAAAGACACTGGGTGGAGCACCTGGGTGGCTTGGTCAATTAGCATCTGGCTCTTGATTTCAGCTCAGATCATGATCTCAGGGTTGTCAGATGCAGCCCCACATCAGACTCTGTCCTGGGTGTGGAGCCTGTTTAAGATTCTCTCTCCCTCTCCTTCTGCCCCTGCCTCCCCTCTCTCTCTAAAAAAACGACAAAAAAAAGGACATAGGATGATGGGATGGATAAAAAAGTAAGCATCATCTATATCCTGCCCATAAGAGAATCCTTTCAGACCTACAGACACATACGGTTGAAAGTGAAGGGATGGAAAAGCATTCATCATGCAAATGAAAGTGAAAAGAGGGGACCTGGGAGGCTCAGTCAGTTAAGCATCTGCCTTTGGCTCAGGACATGACCCCAGGGTCCTATGATCGAGTCCAGCATCCCAGCATCGGGCTCTCTGCTCCACAGGGAGCCTGCTTCTCCCTCTGCCCTCCACTTTCCCTGCTTGTTCTCTCATTGTCTCTCTCTCTCTCTCTCTCTCTCTCTCTCTCTCTCTCTCTCTCTCTGACAAATAAATAAATAAAATCTTAAAAAAAAAAAGAGTCAATACCTATGAGGTGCATGGGTGGCTCAGTCAGTTAAGCATCCCATCCAATTCTGGCTCAGGTCATGATCTCAGGGTCATGAAATCAAGCCCCACATTGGGTTCAGGGGGAAGTCTGCTGCTCTCCCTCTCACTCTCCCTGTTCACACACTCTAAGAAAATAAGTAAATAAATATTTTTTTTAAATAAATAAATAAGGAAGAATCAATATCTATTCTTCTAAAACTATTCAAAAAAAATAGAAGAGGAAGGAAATCTTCCAAATTCATTCTATGAAGCCAATATTACCCTGATACCAAAACTGGATATTAAGACACTCCAAAAATAAGAGTACAGGCCAATATCTCTGATGAACGTAGGCGCAAAAATCCTCAACAAAATACTAGCAAACCAAATCCAATAATACATTTAAAAAATCATTCACCACCATCAAGTGGGATTTATTCCTGGGTTGCAAGGGTGGTTCAATATTTGCAAATCAGTCAACATGATACATCACATCAACAAGAAAAGGATAAAAATCATATGATCATTTCAACAGATGCAGGAAAAGCATTTGACAAAACACAACATCTATTCATGATAAAAACCCTCAACAGAGTAGGGTTAGAGGGAACATACCTCAACATAATAAAGGCCACATATGAAAAACTCACAGCTAAAATTACACTCAGTTGTGAAAAACTGAGAGCTTTTTCCCCTAAGATCAGGAACAAAATAAGGATGTCCACTCTCACCACTTCTATTCAACATACTATTGGAAGTCCTAGCCACACCTCTCAGACAAGAAAATGGAATAAAAGGCATCCAAATTGGTGAGGAAGATGTAAAACTTTCACTATTTGCATATGACATTATATATAGAAAACCCTAAAGACTCCACCAAAAAATTACTAGAACAGATAAATGATTTCATGAGGTCACAGGATAAGGAATCAGTATACAGAAATCCATTGCATTTCTATACACTAATAATTAAGGAGGAAAAAGAGAAATTAACAAAACAATCTCATGTACGATTGCACCAAAAATAATAAAATACCTAGAAATAAATTTAACCAAGGCGGTGAAAGACCTGTACTCTGAAAACTATAAAACACTAATGAAAGAAATTGAAAACAACACAAACGAATGGAAAGATACTCCATGCTCATGGACTGGAAGAATAAATAATGATAAAATCTCCTTACTCCCCAAAACAATCTACATATTTAATGCAATCCCTATCAAAATACCAAGAGCATTTTTCACAGAACTAGAACAAATAATTCTAACATTTGTATAGAACCACAAAAGACCCTGAATAGCCAAAGCAATCTTGAAAAACAGCAAAACTGGAGGTATCACAACCCCAGATTTCAAGATATACTACAAAGCTGTAATCATCAAAACAGTATAGTACTGGTACAAAAACAGATACATATATCAATGGAACAAAACAGAGAGCCCAGAAAAAAGACAAGGATTATATGGTCAATTAATCTTTGACAAGGGAGACAAGAATATGCAACAGGAAAAAAGTCTCTTCAGTAGTGTTGGAAAAACTGGACAGCTACATGCAGAAGAATGAAAGTGGACCACTTTCTTACACCATACACAAAAATAAACTCCTGAAACTATAAAAATCCTAGAAAAGAGCACAGGCAGTAATTTCTCAGACATCAGCAATAACAAAATTCTTCTAGATATGTCTCCTGAGGCAAGGGACACAGAAACAAAAATAAGCTACTGGGACTACATCAAAATAAAAAGCTTCTGCACAGCAAAGGAAACAATCAACAAAACTAAAAGACAACCTATTGAATGGGAGAAGATATTTGCAAATGATATATCCAAAAAAGGTTTGCATCCAAAATGCACAAAGAACTTATACAACTGAACACCAAAAAACCCCCCAAATAATCCTATTTAAAAACGGGCAGAAAACACGAACAGACATTTCTCCAAAGAAATACAGATGGCTGGGGCACCTGGCTGGCTCAGTTGGTGAAAGCATGTGACTCTTTTCTTTTTTTTTTTTTTTAAGATTTTATTTATTTATTTGAGAGAGATTGAGAGAGAGAGAGCAGGGGGAAGGCATAGAGAGAGAAGCAGACTCCCCAGTGAGCAGGGAGCCTAATGCAGGACTTGATCCCAGTACCCTGGGATCACCACCTGAGCCAAAGGCAGATCCATAACTGACTGGGCCACCCACTCGCCCAACCATGTGACTCTTGATCTCGGAGTTGTAAGTTCAAGCCCCACTCTGGGTATAGAGATTACTTAAAAATAAAATCTTAAACAAAATAATACAGATGCCCAACAGACCTGTGAAAAGATGCTTACATCACTCATTATCAGGAAAGGCAAATCAAAACCACAATGATATGTCACCTCATACCTGTCAGAATGGCTAAAATAAAAAACACAAGAAACAACAGGTGTTGTCAAAGATGTAGAGAAAAATGGAACTCTTGTGCATTGGTGGGAATGCAAACAGGTGGAAACTGGTTTCTACTGTGGAAAACAGTACAGAGTTTCCTCAAAAAATTAAAAATAGGGCGCCTGGGTGGCTCAGTGGGTTAAAGCCCCTGCCTTCGGCTCAGGTCATGATCTCAGGGTCCTGGGATCGAGGCCCGCATCGGGCTCTCTGCTCCGCAGGGAGCCTGCTTCCTCCTCTCTCTGCCTGCCTCTCTGCCTACTTGTAATCTCTCTCTCTGTATCAAATAAATAAATAAAATCTTTAAAAAAAAAAAATTAAAAATAGAATTACCATATCATACAGTAATTCCACGACTAGGTATTTACCCAAAGAATACAAAAACACTAATTTGAAAATATATGTACACCATATTTATTGCAGCATTATTTATAATAGTAAAATTATGGAAGCAGCCCAAGTGTCCATTGATAGATAAATGGATAAAGAAGATGTGTGTGTGTATATAATGGAATATTAATCAACCATTAAAAAAGTAAAATCTTGCCATTTGCAGCAAAATGGATGGATCTAGAGAATATAATGCTAAGTGAAATAAGTTAGAGAAAGACAAATACTATATGACTTCACTCATATGTGGAATTTAAGAAACAAAATGAATGAACAAAGGAAAAAAAGAGAGAGAGACAAACCCCAAAGCAGACTCTTAACTATAGAGAACAAACAGATGGTTACCAGAGGGAAGGTGGGTAGGGGATACATGAAATAGGTAATGGGGATTAAAGAGTATACTTATCATGATGAGCACTAAGTAACGTATAGAATTGTTCAATCACTATACTGTATACCTGAAATTAATATAACACTGTATGTTAACTACTCTGGAATTAAAATAGAAGATGGGGCGCCTGGGTGGCTCAGTGGGTTAAGCCTCTGCCTTTGGCTCAGGTCATGATCTCAGGGTCCTGGGATCAAGCCCCGTATCAGGCTCTCTGCTCAGTGGAGAGCCTGCTTCTCCCTCTCCCTCTGCCTACTTGTGATCACTCTCTCTCTCTGTCAAATAAATAAGTAAAATCTTTAAAAAAAATAAAATAAAATAGGAAAGAAGGAGGGAAGGAAGGAAGGAAGGGAGGGAGGAATGAGGGGGTAGGACGGAAGGAAGGAAAGAAGGAGAAGGGAAAGAAAGAAAGAGAGAGAGAGAGAAAGAAAAAGGAGGAAGGGAGGAAAGAAGGAAGGAAGGGGGAGGGAGGGAGGGAGGAGAAAGGGAAGGGAAGGGAAAAGGGAAGGAAAAGAAGGGAAGAGAAGAGAAAAGAAAAAAGAAAAAGTTAATCTACTACAAATTTCTCCTGGTGCACTGGGATAAAATGAAATGAGATTAAATAATGTTTTAGCTGTAACTTCCTAATAATGTATAATAAGATCAATAGGTAAATCATTACAGGGACTTACCTTCCTTCCATCCATTTTATAAATACCAAGCCTCTGCCTTTCTCCTGGAGCTGGAAGAGCTTGGTCAGACACAGTTCCCATTGTCTCTTCTGCCCCTTATCCATTCTTCCTTCTGGACTCCATCCCATCTGGCCATGTTCTTTCCTTCCAGATGTCCCTTTTGGCTTTTGGCTCATCATTTCTGTTAGACTATGTATTATCCCTTGCTTTTCAAAGTCAACTGCCAAATATAAAAGAAAAATTGTTGCAAACCTGGTCTGGACAGCACTTTTTAGTTGATATAATCAACAACCTCTTTCTTGGAAGACATGAGCATTCCTGATAAAATGGTTAAGCAATTTTCAAATAAACTTTATAGAATTAAGACTTGTTCTAGGAAAGTCAAATTAGGTAAGAGCCGATATGAATCCAACTAGGAAGTTATTGGGGATGAGCACAGTTTCTATAGAAACATAACACAAAAGCCAAATCATAGTGAGGTGAGGAATAAAGGAAAAGTAAGGAATTATAGACCATAAATATGGATGACTGTTCAAAGAAACTCGGCTGGGAAAGGCAAAAGACAGACAAGGTGGCAGCTTGTTTTCAAAGATGATGAACACTTGATCATGATTACATGTTAAGGAAAGGAGCATTATAACTAGATATGGCTTTTTGTTTCTGAAAAAAAACTTTTGAATCTCATTACAAATAACATAACATGCTTGGTTTGGTTACATTTTTTGAATTTGTAAGCACTAGGTATTTAGAGATGAAGAAAAGCTTATTTTTATTACGTAGCATTAGAGAGACAGTACAGGATAGGACAAGGTCCCTCTAAATTCATCTTCCCACTAGACTCACACAAGGATCTTGATAAAAATAGATTCCAGGGTTCTGTGCCAGAGCCAGTGAACCAGAATGTCTAAGAGAAATGCCTAGAAAACAGCAGTTTTAACACATTCTTCTGAGCAAGCAAGGTTGGCAGGTAAATGGTATAGCAGTAGAAAGTACAGGCTGAGAAATACCTGGGTTCAACCCCTTCTCCATCACTATATGGCTTTGTATGAATTATTCTACCTCCTCAGTGGTTGTATAGATGAACTGTGATAATAAAATGTTCAACCTATATTGAGTACCTTTATTTTTTTTTAAGATTTTATTTATTTATTTGACAGAGAGAGAGAGATCACAAGTAGGCAGAGAGGCAGGCAGAGAGAGAGGGGGAAGCAGGCTCCCCGCTGACCAGAGAGCCCGACGCAGGGCTCAGTCCCAGGACTCCGAGATCATGACCCAAGCAGAGGCCTAACCCACTGAGCCACCCAGGTGCCCCCAAGTACTTTTATTTTTAAAAATTAGACTCATATGAAACTCCATTCCTCTAACCAAGTCAACTGCCAGTAAAAAGTCTAGTGATCTCTACTGAACCGGATTCTTTTTTAAAATATGGCTAATGTAAGGATTCTATAATCATTCTTTTCCTATAAAATGGTCTTAATGGTGAATCTTTGAATTGACCTACAAGGGACCTTTACCCTTGCAGAAAATTTGAAATAAAACTGACTAACTAAAATTTTTAAGACTTCTTTATCACAACATTTTGAGTCTGTTGGATTTTTCCAACCTCTAGATCATTCTTACTTCCTCACAGTAATGTTTTTACTTCAGCACAATCCTATCCATCCTGATATCACTATAAAATGGCCTCTCAACAGATAACCCAGATGGAAAAACAGAATTGCACAGGCCTTTCTAGAGGAGAGAAGTGAATATGAGGAATGCCACATTGCCCTCTCAGGAATAGGAACTCAAGACCTGGGACTTTGATTCACAGGGATGTTATAGCAAAGCAATAGACAGAAAAAAAAATCCAGTAATCCAGATGCTAGAAATCACTGTAAACTACAGAGAGGAGAACTGTAAATATGATCTCACTAGAAAGTTAGAGCATCACTTCGGATATCAGAAATTGAGAAGGTCCTAAACTGAGGGAAAAAGTGTGGGACACAAAAGTTGGAATAAAAGAGGGACACCTGGGTGGCTCAGTGGGTTAAGGCCACTGCCTTTGACTCAGGTCATGATCCCAGGGTCCTGGGATGGACCCCGCATGGGGCTCTCTGCTCAGCAGGGAGCCTGCTTCCTCCTCTCTCTGCCTGCCTCTCTGCCTACTTGTAGTCTCTCTGTCAAATAAATAAATAAATAAATAAAATCTTTTTAAAAAAATTTGGAATAAAAGATCAGAGTTAAGCAAGTAGTAATTGGATCAATGGGATATCTTTGGCCTGAGGACTCACCCTAGAGAGTAATGCTGGACCTAACGAAGAAACTTAAAGCTTCAGAGTGTTTTTGAGTATCAGTAATTGACCTGGATTTCAGCTTTAGTTTTTCTTGCTTTCCCTTTTATTTATAGAGTTGAAATGTCTGCATTCCTTTATTTTCACTTAATAAAGAAGGATTAATTTAGTCAGTTTATGAGACTCAGCTTCATTTTGAACAGGCTTTGATCTTATGAGCTTAGTCTAGCATTAAAGTTGTTACAGAGGCTGGGTAAGGAATAATTCAGCAGCATTCAGGGAACAAGATGGCAGCACCGCAGCGGGGCCAGGCCAAATCAAACAAATGGATAGGTGCCTGGGAAAAGGATGTAAATAAAGGCTTAAATGTGTAGGTTACCCCAAGAATCCAGAGAGGGAAGCTAGTGAGCTAGGTGAGGAAGATGGAGGATCAGTGAGAAGTAATAGAAGACAGATCCAAACAAACAAGTACCCAGAGATCTCCAAGAAGCCAAACACTAGAATCATTGAAAAAAATAATCTAGTGATACCTTTCCTCTGCCCAGAATGCTCTTCTTTGAGAGATCCACAGGACTTACTTTCTCACTTACTTCATACCTACATCATGAGATGTGTCCTTCAAAGCCTTCTCTGGTCATTCCATCTAAAATGCCAACACACAAGCCAGACATCCAGCTCTCTGCTCAATGGGAAGCCTGCTTCTCCCTCTCCCACTACCCCTGCTTGTGTTCCCTCTCTCACTGTCTCTCTCTGTCAAGCAGATGAATAAAATCTTTAAATTAATTAATTAATTAAAATCCTAACACACACACGTACACTCAGCTTCTTCCCTAACTCTCTTGTTTTTCTTCTTAGTTCTTATCAGTGTCTACTATATATTTTATTTATTTTGTTTAGTCTTGCCCATATTAGCTCATGGCAGAGATCTATGTTCATTGCTATATCCCCTATACCTAGAAGAGTGATTGGGCCCATATTGTTAGCTGATATTCAACAAATATTTGCTACAATAAATGTTGAAGATTTTTTTTAGCTAATCGTAAAGATAACTTGTTAAAAATAATTAGAAGTAGGGGCACCTATGTGGCTCAGTTGGGTAAGCACCTGCCTTCGGCTCAGGTCAGGATCCCAGGGTCCTGGGATGGAGCCCCACATCGGGCTCCCTGCTCAGCAGGAAGCCTGCTTCTCCCTCTTCCACCCCCCCTGCTTGTGTTCCCTCTCTTGCGTCTCTCTCTGTCAAATAAATCAATAAAATCTTTTAAAAAAATAATTAGATGTACAAGATCATAATTTATACATCCTTTCTGGAGGAAGTGGAAGAAAGAGATAGTACTGAGAATAATCATTTAATAAAGAGTATCATGAATCTTAGAACTGAAAATGGATCTTGAAAATAATCTAGTTGGAAACTATCCTTGTTATGGGCTGAATGGACTGAATGTCTGTGTCCCCTCAAAATCCATATGTTGAAGTCCAAACTCTCAATGTGATGGTATTAGGAAGTGTCGCCTTTGGGAGGTATTTAGGTTTAGATGAGGTCATGAGAGTGGAACCCCATGAGGGGACTAGTGCTCTTATAAGAAAGAAAGAGACAATAGAGCTTCCCTCTCCACAGTCTAAGAATATAGACATTTGCTATAGAATCTAAGACTAAGGTAGACATTTGCTAGCCAGAAAAAGCGTCCACATCAAGGACTGAATCTACCAGCACCTTGATCTTGAAATTCCCAGCCACTAGAACTGTGAGAATTATATGTCTGCTCTTTAAGCCATTCAGGCTATGGTATTTTGTTATAGCAACCCAAGCCGACTAAGACAATTCTAATGTCGCTTTTTTATTTTTTAAGGTTTTATTTATTTATTTGAGAGGAGAGATTTTTTTTTTATTTGTGTTAGCATGAGCAGGGGATGAGGGGTAGGGGACAGAGGGAGAAGCAGACTTCCCACTGAGCAGGGAGCCCCATGTGGGGCTAAATCCCAGGATCCTGAAATCATGACCTGAGCTGAAGGCAGACACTTAACTGACTGAACCACCCAGGCACCTCAATCCTAATGTCCTTTAATAGAAGACTGGTTAAATAAATAAATTATGGCCAAATAAATAACCATCTGATCAAGTAGTATGCAACTGTTAAATAAAGACTGAAGAGGGGCACCTGGGTGGCTCAGTCATTAAGCATCTGCCTTCAGCTCAGGTCATGATCGCAGGGTCCTGGGATTGAGCCCCACATCGGGCTCCCTGCTCCGCGAGAAGCCTGCTTCTCCCTCTCCCACTCCCCCTGCTTGTGTTCCCTCTCTTGCTGTGTCTCCCTCTGTCAAATAAATAAATAAAATCTTTAAAAAAATAAAGAATGAAGAAGCAATATGGTGTTATAGAAAAGTCTCAATATACACTATTAAGAGAAAAAAACCGAAGTGCAGAACAATAATATAAGTACTGCTTTATAAAAAGGGAGCACAGGGCACCTGGGTGGCTCAGTGGGTTAAAGCCGCTGCCTTCGGCTCAGGTCATGATCCCAGGGTCCTGGGATCGAGGCCCACATCGGGCTCTCTGCTCAGCAGGGAGCCTGCTCCCTCCTCTCTCCTCTCTCTCTGCCTGCCTCTCTGCCTACTTGTAATCTCACTGTGTGTGTCAAATGAATAAATAAAATCTTTAAAAAAAAAAAAGGGAGCACAGACAAGAATGTGTATTTGTATATGCTTGTACAAACAAAGAACTGTTTGAATATACATAAGAATATAAGAGGGGAGAAAGCAATATGGGAACTTGACAGACACAGGACAAGAATGGAAAAAAGAATTTGCACTTGATAACATTTTACATTTAGATTTTTGAAGTATGTGAACAAACTGGCTTTTCAAAAAACAATTTTTTTTAATATAAACGCCTGACCTCTCTCTGGAGAGAGGTTTCTCTGCTTGCCCAACATCTCTGAAATGTCTAACAGGCTTCTCAAATATGACATGTTCACAACAATGTTTGATTTTCCCCCATTGAAACTGCTCCTCTCCTACTCTTCTCTAACTTAGTAAATAATATTACCATCTACCCTTTTACTCAAGTTCCACATCTGAGAGTTATTCTGCACTCCTCTTTCTCCCACTCTAATGAAACTGATCAAGTTCCATCATTTTTTTTTAAAGATTTTATTTATTCATTTGACACAGAGAGAGAGATCACAAGTAGGCAGAGAGGCAGGCAGAGAGAGAGGAGAGAGGAGGAAGCAGGCTCCCCGCTGAGCAGAGAGCCCGATGTGGGCCTCGATCCCAGGACCCTGGGATCATGACCTGAGCCGAAGGCAGCGGCTTTAACCCACTGAGCCACCCAGGCGCCCAGTTCCATCATTTCTGCCACCATGATAGAACCTTAATGCGCCCCCTTCTTACCATTTCTACTATTATCATGCTAGTCCCAGCAACTGTTATCTCTAATCTGACCTACTGCAATAGCCTTGGAGGTATAACTCAAAGTGAGACCCAGAGACAAGAAATGGTTGTTTCTAACCCACAATAACATAAGAAACTTGCACCAACATGAAAGTAAACTACTTCACTAAGCATATGTTTAGTGCTGCTAACAATTATTTTTTCCATAGCAAGAATTTCTTTATTTATTTATTTTATTTTATTTTATTTTATTATTATTTGCCCCAGGGGTACAGGTCTGTGAAAGAATTTCTTGATGATAGAAGAGATGCACTGATGCGTGCTCTTTATGTTTTTGCAGACCAACATTTTGAGTAGCACCGTTGCTGGTCTCACTGCTGCCACTCTTGCTCATTTGTACATATATCCAGTCTTTCTTTAGTAGCCAATTATTATTTTTAAAACATGAATTATATCATGTTGCCCCCAGCTTAAAACCTTCCAAAGCCTTCTCATGACAACTAGAACAAAATCTAAAAACCCTCACCAAATTGGCCTGACCTGGCCCATCTTTCCTTCATTATACTCTAGCCAAATTCTTTCCCATTTCTGGGCCTTAGGGCCTTCTGCCTGAAATTCTCAGCCCCTACTATCAGGGTCATCATTAGGTCTTAGGTCAAATGAATGGTGATATGGTAAAGGCTGTAAGTGATTTAATCCCCCATCTTTTTATTTCTTTTGCTTTTAGGAATAATAGAACAAAATGTATGGGTCTCTTCTTGCAACTGGACAGAATCTTATGCAATAGAATACTGTGTATTATGGGCTGAATGTGTCTCCCCAAAATTCATTTATTGAAGTCCTAACCCCAGTACCTCAGAATGTTAATGTATTTTAGATAGGACCTCCAACAGATAATTAAGTTAAAATGAGGTCATCAGGGGGGTCCTAATCTAATCTGGTTGGTATCCTTAAAAGAAGAGATTAGGGCTACAAGCTGGAAGGTAGTATGGGCCTTGGGCCACAGGGAGGTGCCTGTGGAGTAGGGGGAGTTTATGCACCCCTTTTTCCCCCAGAGGGACTGGACTCAGGTTAGTTTGGGGTGGGAGCTCCTGCACTTTGCCCCAGGCATGGGGAGGGTTCTCTCCCCACCCCACCCCCGGTCTCCCAACTTGAGTCGTACTTTCTAAGGTGATTCCCCCTACCCTTGTCCCCATCCCCAGAACAAAACATGTTGATAATGTGCAATATTTCTTACTGTGCCAAGAAGCCAAAATGCCCTAAATCAAAGCTGTTTAACACACACACACACACACAAAGAAGAAGAAGAGGAAGAAGAGGAGGAGATTGAGACACATATATACAGAGAGAACATGGGAAGACACGAAAAGACGACCATATACAAGCCAAGGAAAGAGGCCTCAGAAGAAACCAAGCTTGCTGGCATCTTAATCTCAGATTTCTAGTCTCCAGAACTATAAGAAAATAGGTTTCTGTTGTTTAAACCACCCAGTCTATGTATGATATGTTGTTATGGAAGCCCTAGCAACTAATACGTCATGTATTAATTAACATCTCCCCTTACTTCGAGTATTCCATCCTAATGTTTCTTTCCCTCTGATATTTTATTCTTTTCTGTGTGTGTTTAAATAACTACTTCAAATCCTTTTTGGACTCCATCAAGCTTCCGAGGTGTGAGTCTGATAATCCTCTCCAAAAAAGCAGGATTAAGATTAATTTGCCATCACTAGATCCTAATGAATCTTCCTCAATCTTGATTAGCACTGCTTCCTTTTCTAAATGATTGTATTCCAAATAAGTAATGATCCACTTGAGATTGTTGCCAGGGATCAACATCAGGTTGGTGGGGAGAGGTGAGTAAGAAGCATCCAAAGAGTCCAGAATAAGGAATCTGGAGTTGGCATTAATACCAAGGACTTGAGAGTGACTTTTGGAATCTGGGTACTGCTTTTAATAAAACTGATCAAAGGAAATTATTTGATACAGCCAGCTGTATACTTAAATAAGTATATACTATGTGCTAAACACATACAGTTATTTCATTTCTCACTGTAATCCTATTAGTAAATACTAATATCTCTAGTTTAGACATGAAGAAATGGAGGCACTAAAGAGGTTCAGTAGCTTCTCCAAGTTCGAACAACTAGTAAGTGGTAGAGCCCACCTAACTAGCAGTCTGATTGCACAGCCCATGCCTTTGTCTGCTGGATTATACTATAGATGACAAATAGAGCACAAAGTCAATTGAGCTGAACATTTATCAAGCAACTACTATGTCTGAAACACTGCCCTGGAGATACTGAATAAGACATAATTCTGCCTCAAAGTGTTCTTAGTCTTGCTAGGCAAAGCCAATAGGTATGCAAATAAATGAATTACAACACTGTAAGACTGAAAGGTCAAAACAAAGAAGCTCACATTTCAGAAGTATTAGAGTATAAGAAATGATGTGGTTCTAGGGACAGACTTCCAGAGAAGTTAACCAGTGATCTGTGTTTTGAGGGAAGAGTTGGCACTCACCACGCAGCTAAAATAAATAAGGACGTCCTTAGCAGAAAGCATGGCATGGAAAAATAGTATGGTTAGCCTAAGGAACAATTATATACCATAGTCTAATATTGCTGGAGGTAAAGTGAGAGGGAGGAGATGGGAAAGGCAGCTGGACATACTGATGCTATGCTTCCCCTGGGTGTCTTTCACATTTCACCTGTACCCAATTCTCCTCATAATTTCCTTCCACTTTTTCTATCATCTCATTTGGGCAGATGGTATGCTTTTCCCCACCTGGGACTACAGCTGATCTCCTCCATTGGTTGACTGGACTCAATGAATCTCCTTATGGCCTGACCGGATTCTGTATTTCTTTTATATTTTCTTTATATGGCATCAATTCTATAGCTACTTAGCTGACAGGCTAGAAGAGACAGATATGAAAAGGTAATTATTATTCAGTGAAATAGGGCAATCTTAGAGATATGTACCTGACACTGTTGTAACAGGAATCAAAGTGTGTTCTACTCCATTTGGGTAGGAGGCAACAAACTGAGTTTTGAAGGATACGCAGGTATTACAAGCAGAGGAAATACTGCACAGAGGCATGACGCACAACTCATTTGAGAAACATGAACTATTGTAACCAGAGGGAAATAACGAAAAGTGAGCCTGACCAAATAAGCAAATACCCAAAAAGTAGGGTTATAGTTTCCATACCAAGGAGTTTGGGTTTTTCTGGTAAGTAATTGGCAGTCACTGATGAGTATCAAGAAGCACAGGAATACGACCAGAGTTTCATTTTAGCAATTGCCTCTGGCAACATCACAGAAGGTGAATTCAAAGCAGAGAGATCAGTCAAAAGGACTATCACAAAAGACAAATTGAAGGGCAATTTGACAACTTCCATCAACGTTAAAAATCTACCTACATTTGACTCAGCAATTCCACTTAAAGGAATTTATCCTATGGATACACTTGCACATGCATAGAAGGTTATATACAAGGTTATTCATGGTACCTAAATGTTCAATAGTCATCCAGAAAATAAAATAATTTAAAGTTATAAAAAATATTTTATGTGCTGATATAGGATGATCTCCAAAAGTTATTATTAACTCCAAGAGTTAATTATTAAACTACAAAAACAAAAATCACAAAACAACATGTAGTGTGTGCCATCATTTAAGTAAAAAAGACAAACAAAAGTATTTTTTATTTTAATATACATTCAGTACATGAAAAAAACCACATATGCATAAAATGTCTCTGGAAAGAAACCCTAGAAACCAATAACATTAATTGCTTCTGGAGAGGTGAACCAGGTAAATAAGAAATAGGGGTGGGAACAGACATTTCACTAGAACTTTTTAATCTCAAACCATTTGAGTTTATTGCTAATTCTTAAATAAATAAATTCAAAGTTAATTTAAAGGGCGGGGTGATTCTAGTAAAAGATAAAGAGGGGCTCTGAATCAAGACATTGGCAATCACAGGTGGAGAAAAAGGGATAGATAAGAAAAATGCTAAGAAAACAGAAACTAAAGAATTTCATGACTCTTAGGGTGCCTGGGTGGCTCAGTCTGTTAAGTGGTGGCTGGCTGTTGATTTCAGCTCAGGTCATGATCTCAGGGTTCTGGGAGGGAGCCCCACATTGGGCCCCATATTAGGTCCCACAGGGAATTTGTTTCAGGATTCTCTCTCTCCCTCTGCCCCTCCCCCTGCTCGCTCTCTCTCTCTCTCTCTCTCTCTCTCTCTCTCTCTCAAATAAATAAATAAGTCTTAAAAAATTTCATGACTCTTTAAAGATGGCTTGTAAGAAAGAAGAGTTTACAATAACCCCAGATTTCTGAACTGGGAAACTAAGTGACCATACTGGTGCCACTTATCAAGATAATGAAGGCAAAGGTAACAACAAGTTGAAGGAAAAGAAAATGAGTACAAATGTGGACAGGTTATGTCTAAAGTGTTGCAGGACCACCTATCCAACTGCCTACTAGGCAACTTATTCATCCAATCAAATATGCTAACCACTGAGAGCATATACATGGTGTGAAAGTGGACCTGTCCAAGAGGTATTGGGCTACATGGTCTGAAAATCAAAAAAAGGAGTCTAGACAAGAGATACGGTTACAGATCTTTGAGTCATTAAGACATACATAATTGACAAGAATGAATTGTGTTCCCCAAAATCTTTATGTTGAAATCCTAACCTCCAATACCTCAGAATGTGACTGCATTTGGAGGTAAGGTTTTCAAAGAGGTATTAAGTTAAAATAAGGTCATCAGAGTGGGTCATAATCCAATATGATTGGTGTCCTTGTAAGAAGAGGAAATTTGGACACACACACAAATGGACAGGAGCCAATACATAGACATAGGGAGAAGATAGCAATCCATACCTGGAACAGAATCTTCCTTCACACCCCTCATAAGATGCCAATGCTGCAAACACCTTGACCTTGGACTTCTCACATGAGAAAATAAATTTTTGTGGTTTTAGCCATCCAATCTGTGGTACTTTGTGACAGCAGCTTTAACAAACTAGTATAATAATTGTAGGCAATAAAAGCCATAAGCATGGCTTTTAAAAATTTTTTATTTTTTTAATACAAATCACAGAGGATTCTGGGAAATGCCCAGAAGCAGAATAGTTTTGGGATCTTCCCAAATCTTACCATAAAAACAGATAAAGCAATTAAGGTAGCAATACAAGAAGCCCATGGACAATGTTTAAAACAAAACTAGGTTAAAGGTAGCCCTATAAAACACAAACTGTGGGCATAAAAACCAACAACTACAAGAGCTGCGCAGTACAAGTAACAGAGGGAAATAAAGAGAGGCAAAATGCAGCTGACTGACCTGAAAAGCCAAAAAAAAAACCAACAGGTGTTCACTGAAAAGTTCAAGGGGTCAATTTAAGAATAGCAGCTGAAACCAGGAAGGGTTTTACACACTCTAACATCAGGGGTTCATATTAAGGTCTGAAGGGGATGGAGCAGTCTTAACCATTATATCTCATATCTAACCAGCTAAAGGATCTCTCAAGTATAGCCCCACACTGAGGAAAACATCTAAGAACCAAATTGAGCAGCATAATGACAGTAGGGGCAAAGAAAAGAGAAGATTTAGGTAAAAATTGGGGAGGGGAATAGAATACAGTGAGCTCAAAAAATAAGCCATCATATTTTTTAACACTTCACAAGCATAACAGAGAAGGGAACTCTAGGACAAAGTTAGAAAACCCATCCTGCAACAGCCTACTTTAAAAGGTCAGGTAGATGAATTTGGCCCTCCCACCATGCTTCCATGGTTTCTCTAAAATAAATAAATCTTCAAAAAGATAAAAATTAAGAAATTAAGAAGGAAATAAATATGATTAGCAAATGAACAATATAGAAGAAAGCAAAGACTCTCCTAACATATCTATTACAGGAATCACCAAAGAACAAAACCAAAGCATAAAACAAACAGATACTAAACAAAGAATAAAAGAAATACTAAAATATATAATTTTTTTAAATTTCCCTGCAATTAAAAAAAAGAAAAAATTTTGAAATACATAATGAGAGGGCATAATACCTGAGAAAAATTGACCCAGGATGTCCAATATCAAGAAATACTGAAAGGGTGGTCTTTAAAATGATGACATAGAAAGCTCCTAAAGTCCCATCCTCCCATGGATACAACAAATGTACAGCTAACATGGAGAAATTCCCTCTGAAAGAAATTCAGAAACTAGCTGAGGGACTCCTACACATTGGGTAAAGAGAATATATCTACAACAAAATGGGTAGAAAAGGCTGAGAAACACTCTCACCATAAAACACACAGCAAGCAAGGCACTCACTATCCCATCAACACCCCGCTTCCGCCAGGGGAGCAAAGAGTTTGGGCCTTATATCTAGCACCACAATATTTAAGACTCCCTCCAAAAAACAGGCCCAAAACACCTAGCTCTGAAAGCCAATATGGCTTGCATACAGGAGGCCCAAAAGACTGTAGCAAACAAAAAAGCAATTCTTAATGGGCACACAGCACTCACCATAGCTCAGCAAGAGGGAAGAGGCAAAACATCTATCTCCTAGTCTTTTCCAGAATGGGTTTTATGTATGTACTTTAAAAGATGATGCCTAAGGATCAGGCTTCTAATTTAGCTTACATCTAGTAGCTGACTAAAATCTTCCATGGACACCAAGGAAGCTGGTGGACACCTCCCCTGCTCTCTCCCTCTAACCTACTCCAAGTGGTCATTATTCCTGGAAAAAGCTTGACACACATCTGGCACCTCAGCTTTTGCAGCTGCCACCTGAAGGACAAGCCAACACACTGCATGATTTTTTGGCAACAGGGCTTCTATTCTGCTTTCCCACAAAACTTTAGCAGGCAAAGAAGTTCTTAACAGGCTCAGGAACACCTTTCATAGCTATACACCCAGGTCTAGTGAGTGCAAAGGGAGCAGGAAAATCCCCACTTCCTGGTTTCTCCCTGGAAGGACCTATCTACATACATTCCCAGCTGTTGCCTGCCGTTCCAGCTTCTCACTAACCTGCATCTAGTTGCTGATGTAATCCTCCCCTTTGGGACTCTGACAGCTTTTGGTACATCCTCAACTACTGGGAGCCACCAAAAACAAAGAAATTATCTTGGACAATCAAAGGTTTCAAAGACAACCAGGAACGTGGGCCAGGCTGAATGATAAAGTTCATCTCCTATATGAGACCACTCTGTTAAGACCGTGAGTGGTGGCTGTTTTATATTGTAAACAAAAACCACACAGAGAATAAGGCAAAGTAAAGAAACAGAGGAATATGTTCCAAACAAAAAAATAAGACACAACTTCATAAACAGATCTTACTGAAACAGAGATAAGTGCTTTATTGATAGTTCAAAATAATGTTCAAAAAGATGCTCACCAAGGTCAAGAGAACAATGCATGAAAAAAAGTGAAAATTTTAACAAAGAGAAAGAAAATTTTAAGAGGTACAAAATACCCACAGCTAATATAATCCTCAATAGGGAAAAACTGAGAGCTTTTCCACTATGGTCAGTAGCAAGACAGAAATATCCACTCTCACCTTTGTTATTTAACATAGAACTGGAAGTCCTATCCTCAGCAATCAGACAACAAAAAGAAATAAAAGGCATCCATATTGACAAGGAAGATGTCAAACTTCCACTATCTGCAGATGACATGATACTCCATGTGGAAAACCTGAAAGACTCCACCAAAAAATTGCTAGAACTGATACATTAATTCAGTAAAGTCACAGGATACAAAATCAACATACAGAAATCTGTTGCATTTCTATATACCAATAATGAAGCAGCAGAAAGAGAAATCCAGGAATCAATCCCATGTACAATTGCACCAAAACCCATAAGATACCTAGGAATAAACCTAACCAAAGAGGTGAAAGATCTGTACTCTGAAAACTATAGAACACTTATGAAAGAAATTGAAGATGATGCAAAGTAATGGAAAAACATTCCATGCTCATGAATTGGAAGAACAAAAATTGTTAAAATATCCGTACTAGCAAAAGCAATCTACATATTTAATGCAATCCCTATCAAAATACCAATAGCATTTTTCACAAAGCTAGAACAAACAATCCAAAAATTTGTATGGAACCACAAAAGACCCCAAATAGCCAAAGCAACCTTGAAAAAGAAAAGCAAAGCTGGAGTCATCACAATTCCAGACTTTAAGTTATATTACAAAGCTATAGTCATTGAGACAGTATGGTACTGGCACAAAAACAGATATATAGATCAATAGAACAGAATATAAAACCCAGAAATGAACCCATAGCTACATGGTCAATTAAACTTCAACAAAGCAGGGACGAATACCCAGGAGAAAAAAGACAGTCTCTTCAACAAATGGTGTTGGGAAAACTAGAAAGCAACATGCAAAAGAATGAAACTGGACCACTCTCTTAAGCCATACACAAAAATAAATTCAAAATGGATGAAATACCTAAATGTGAGACAGAAAACTATCTCCTAGAGAACACACGCAGTAACCTCTTTGACATCTCAACTTCTTACTAGACACGTCTCCTGCAGCAAGGGAAACAAAAGCAAAAATAAACCATTGGTGGGTGGCTCAGTCAGTCAAGCATCCGCCTTCAGCTCAGATCATGATCCCAGAGTCCTGGGATCGAGCCCCACATCGATCCCCAGGTTCCCTGCATAGTGGCAAGTCTGCTTCTCCCTCTCTCTCTTCGGCTTCTCCCCCCACCCCCGCTCCCTCTCTCTCTCTCTCTCTCTCTTTCTCTGTGCATGTGTGTCAAATAAATAAATAAATAAAAATTTTAAAATATTTTATTTATTTATTTATTTATTTGACACAGAGAGAGAGAGCACAACCTGGGGGAGCAGCAAGTAGAGAGAGAGGGAGAAGCAGGCTGAGCACAGAGTCCGACCTGGGGCTTGATTCCAAGACCCTGGGATCATGACCAGAGCCAAAGCAGATGTTTAATGCACTGAGCCACCCAGGCATCCCATAAATAAAATCTTTTTAAAAAATAAATAAAAGGGCACCTGGGTGGCTCATTAAGCATCTGCCTTTGGCTAGGGTCATAATCCCAGGACCCTGGGATTGAGCCCGCACTTCGCTCCCTGCTCAGTGGGAGGCTTGCTTCCTCCCTCTCCCACTCCCCCTACTTGTGTCCTCTCTCTTGCTGTCTCTCTCTCTGTGTTAAATAAATAAATAAAATCTTCAAAAAAAATAAACTATTGGGACTTCATCAAGATAAAACTTCTGCACAGCAAGGAAACAATAAACAAAACTAAAAGGCAACCTTTGGAATGAGAGAAGATATTTATGGATAACATATCTGATAAAGGGTTAGTATCCAAAATCTATAAAAAAACTTATCAAACTCAACACCCAAAAAACAAATAATCCAGTTAAGAGATGGGCAAAAGATATGAATAGACATTTTCCAAATAACACATACAGATGGCTAACAAACACATGAAAAGATGCTCAACATCACTCATCATCAGGGAAATATAAATCAAAACTATAATGAGATAGCACCTCACACCTGTCAGAATTAATGAAACAAAATACAGGAAGCAACAGATGTTGGTGAGGATGTGAAGAAAGGGGAACACTCTTACACTGGTGGTGGGAATGCAAACTGGTGTAGCGACTCCGAAAACAGTATGGAGGTTCCTCAAAAACCCCAATGTGTATAGCAGCATTATTTACAATAGCCAAACTATCAACAATAGCTTGATGTTTATAGCAGCATTATCAGCAATACCCATCAACTGATAAACGGATAAAGATGTGGGATACACACACACACACACACACACACACACACACACACACACACACAGTGTTTTTTCATTCATCAAAAAGAATGAAACCTTGCCATTTGCAATGATGTGGATGGAGTTAAAGGCCACTATGCTGTGTGATGTGCAACTAATGAATCATTGGACATTATATCAAAAACTAATGATGAAAAAAAAACTAATGATGTACTATATGTTGGTTAATTGAATTTAAATTTTAAAAAGACCATTATGCTAAATGAAATAAGTCAGTCAGAGAAAGACAAATACCATATGATTTCATTCATATGTGGAATTTAAGAAACAAAACAAATGAACATGGGGGAACAATACACATTAATAAAATGATTATAAATCATATGATTATCTCAATAGATGCAGAAAAACTTTTGACAAAATTAAATATGCATTCATAATTTAAAGAAAAACAAGGAAAACAATCTCAACAAACTGTAAGAAGGAATGTACCTCAAAATAATAATGGCCATCTATGACAAGTCCACAGCTAACATCATACTCACTGGTGAGAAGCCAAAGGCTTTTCCTCTAGGATCAAGAACTAGACAAAGATCCCAACTCTTGCCACTTCTATTTAACATAGTATTGGAAGTCTTAGCAACAGCAATTAGAACAATAAATAAAAGCCATCCAAATCAAAAAAGATAAAGTAAAATTTTCTCTATTTGCATGTGATATTATATATAAAAATCCCTAAAGACTCTGCAAAAAAACTGTTAGAAAAGTTGCAGGAGGGCACCTGGATGGCTCAGTTGGTTGAGCGACTGGCTTCAGCTCAGGTCATGATCCTAGAGTCCCAGGATCTAGTCTGGCATCAGGCTCCCTTCTCAGCAGGGGGTGTGCTTCTCCCTCTGACCTTCCCCTTTTCATGCTCGCTCTCTCTCATTCTCTCTCTCAAATAAATAAATAAAATCTTTAAAAAAAAACAAAGAAAAGTTGCAGGATATAAAATAAATATTCAAAAATCAGTTGGATTTCTATACACTAACAACTAAATATCAGAAAGAGAAATCAACAGTTCCATTTATAACTGCATCAAAAGTAATAAAATACTCAGGAATAAATTTAACCAAGGAAGTAAAAGATCTATACACTGAAAACTATATTAATGAAAGAAATTGAAAAAGACACAAATAAATAGAAAGATACTCTATGCTCATGGATTCAAAGAATTAATATAAAGTGTCACAACTATGCAGATTCAATGCAATGTCTATCAAAATTCTGATGGCATTATTCACAGAAATAGAAAACTATCCTAAAATTTGTATAGAACCAAAAGACCCTGAATAGCCAAAGAAATCTTGAAAAATAAGAACAAAGCTGGAGGTATCATATTTCCTGATTTCAAACTATATTACAAAGCTACAATAATCAAAACAGTACAGTACTGGAATAAAAACAGACACAAAGATAAATAGAATAGAAGAGAGACCGCCAAAAACCCCACGTACATATGGTCAATTAATTTATAACAAAGGGCACATGAACATACAATGGGAAAAGATAGTCCCTTCATTAATGTTGCTGAGAAAACTGGAGAGACACAAGCAAAAGAAAGAAACTGAACCATTATCTCACACCATACACACAAATCAGTTCAAATTGGATTGAAGACATTAAAACTCCTAGAAGAAAACATAGTGGGTACAATCATTGACATTGACTTTTTGGATCTGCTACCCAAAGCAAAGGTAAGAGAAGCAAAAATAAAGTGGTTCTACATCAAACTACAAAGCTTTTGTATAACAAAGGGAACCACCAACAAAATAAAAAGGCAGTTTAATGGGAGAAAATATTTGCTAATCATATATCTGATAAGGGGTTAATGACCAAAATGTATAAAGAGGGCGCCTGGGTGGCTCAGTGGGTTAAAGCCTCTGCTTTCGGCTCAGGTCATGATCTCAGGGTCCTGGGATCGAGGCCCGCATCGGGCTGTCTGCTCAGCAGGGAGCCTGCTTCCCCCTCTCTCTCTCTCTGCCTGCCTCTCTGCCTCTTTGTGATCTCTCTCCCTCTGTGAAATAAATAAATAAAATCTTTAAAAAAAAATGTATAAAAAACTTAACTCAACAATAGAAAAATCTGGTAGAAAAAAACAGTCAGAGGATTTGGAACAGACATTTTTCTAAAGGAGACATATCCATGGCCAACACCTCAACATCACCAATCATCAGGGAGATGCAAATCAAAACCACAATAAGATATTACTTTCTGGGCGCCTGGGTGGCTCAGTGGGTTAAAGCCTCTGCTTTCGGCTCAGGTCATGATCTCAGCGTCCTGGGATCGAGGCCCGCATCGGGCTCTCTGCTCAGCGAGGAGCCTGCTTCCTCCTCTCCCTGTCTCTCTGCCTGCCTCTCTGCCTACTTGTAATCTCTCTCTGTGTGTCAAATAAAATAGATAAAATCTTTAAAAAAAAAAAGATATTACTTTCCATTTGTTTGAATGGCTATAACTAAAAGACAAGATACAACAAGTGGTGCTAAGAAGGTGGAGAAAAGGGAACCACTGTGCACTGTTGGTGGGAATGTAAATCAGTGCAGCCACTAGGGGAAACAATACAGAGATGTCTCAAAAAATTAGAAATAGAACTTCCAAATGATCCCACAATACTTACATACATCTTGGTATATAGTCAAAGGAAATGAAAACAGGATATCAAAAAGATATTTTGTACTTCCACGTCACTGCAGCATTATCCACAATAGACAACATATGGCAACAACATAAGTGCTCATCAACAGATGAATGGATAAAGATGTGGTATATCTATGTAAACTATTATTCAGCAATGAGAAAGAAGGAAATCCTGCCATTTGGGATAACATGAATGGACCTTGAGGGCATTAAGCTAAGTGAAACAAGTCAGAGAAAGACAAACACTATATGATTGCACTTATATGTGGAATCTTTAAAAAGCTGAACTCATAACACAAAGACTAGAATAGTGATTACTAAGATCTGAGGAGTGGGGACATGGGGAGATGTTGGTCAAAGAGTACAAATTTGCAGTTACAGGATAAATAAGTTCTGGGGCTATAATGCACAGCATGGTGACTATAATTAATAATACTATATTACATACTTGAATGCTGCTAAGAGAGTAAACTTAAATGTTCTCACTACAAAAAAAGAAACAGTAATTATGTGATATGATGAAGGTGTTCACTAACAGGTATGGTGGTAATCATTTTGCAATATATAAGTGTATTAAATCAACAGATGGTACACCTTAAACTTATACAATGTTATATGTCAATAATATCTCAATAAAGTTGGGGAGGTAGGGGAGAAATACTTGCATAAAATCACTGGCTTTGAAGAAAAAGAGAAAAAATCCTTTGGGGCATAGACACAGGGCAAAGTCACTTAAATGGAAAAGAAATTCAAATTGTCAGTACACTTTTCAACAGAATAAAATGGCATAATTTATATAAGGTACTCAAGAAAATAAAGTATGTCTCAATGATTTTTATATTTGAAGGTCAACCAAACTGTCTTTCAAAATTAAACACCGCAGTAAACTGTTATCGATACACAAGAACTCATATTGTTCACATGAACATTTCCTATCAAAGCTACTAGGGAATGAGCTTCAGATAGCATAATGACTAAAGAAACATTGACATAAGAACTATTGGTGAATATTAAATATTTATTTAGTTGTAGAATTAAGATTAGATGAGGGTTATGAGAGAATATAGTATACAATGGTTACACGATTTTACAATGTTGATACAGTGCAGCTGTACTATACATCCTTTTATAAAAGTGAGGAAATGAGGAAAGCTTACACAAAAATAATTGTTGCCAGCAATCATATGAGTGGTGGTAGTACTGGCCTTGTTTTTCTGAGACAATCCTATATATAGCATGGAATAAAACAAATAATTATGTGATATTATAACATGCCAATATTCCTGAGAACTGGGATTATTCTTGATGAGGAAAAGAGACTTAGAAATTATAATTTCTAAAGCATTAATGAATTTAGGCATTGAGTTTCAAAGTCAGCTAGCATCAAGAGAGACAATCAGACATTATGTACTTTTTAAATCTGCATAAGACTGAGTACTATATTAACTATACTATGAGAACATAATCCACAAATCAAGACTGTAAGAAACTATATAGGTCAAATGACTCCATTTTCTCAGCAAATAAAATATGAGAGAAAGATAAAAAGAGACAGAGGAAGAACTTACAGATTAAGAGAGACTTAAAAGAAAAAACTAAACAATGATGTTTAGGGATGCATATATAGCTGAAAAAATTATAATGAAAGCAAAGAATTGATTACTGTAAAATTCATAATTATTATTTTTAGGTGGGTAGAAAGGGGTTTGTTATTAAGATAAGGCATATATAGGGCATTTGGGGTAGCTGGCAAAATACTGTATCTTGACCAAGGTAAGAATTACAAGAACGTTCAACTTTTCATAATTCATTAATGTATCTATTGGTTTTATGCAGTTTCCAGGCTGTAATATGTTAGGCATAAAAAAGATTAAAAATAAACAAAAAATAAATTTTTTAAAAGATTTTATTTATTTGACAGAGAGAGATCACAAGTAGGCAGAGAGGCAGGCAGGGGGCGGGGGGGGCGGGGAAGCAGGCTCCCTGCTGAGCAGAGAGCCCAGTGAGGGCTCTATCCCAGGGCCCTGAGATCATGACCTGAGCCAAAGGCAGAGACTTAACCCACTGAGCCACCCAGGTGCCCGAAAAAATAAATTTTTAAATGTAAATTGTAGTATGTTGCTCTTCTGCCTGAAACCCTCCAATAGTTTTCCATCACATTCACAATGAAACAAAAATTCTTTCCTTCCAATCTCCACTCCTGCCATTCTTAGCCTCTAAAAAGCATTCTAGCCAAGGCACCTGGGTGGCTCAGTCGGTTAAACCCTTAAGAGTCTGCCTTCAGCTTAGACATGATCCCAGGGTCCTGGGATGGAGAACCACAATGGGCTCCCTGCTCAGCGGGGAGTCTGCTTCTCCCTCTCCTTCTGCCCCTCCCCCTGTTCATGTTCTCTTTCTTTCGCTTTCTGTTTTATTTTATTTTTTTCAAAGATTTCATTTATTCATTTGACACACAGAGAGAGATCACAAGTAGGCAGAGAGGCAGGCAGAGAGAGAGGAGGAAGCAGGCTCCCTGCTGAGCAGAGAGCCCGACGTGGAGCCTCGATCCCAGGACCCTGGGATTATGACCTGAGCCAAAGGCAGCGGCTTTAACCCACTGAGCCACCCAGGCGCCCACGCTTTCTGTTTTACATAAATAAAATCTTTTTTTAAAAAAAGGATTCAAGTCACTTTGGTTTTCTTTCTGTTTCTTGAGTATGCCAATTTTATTTTACATTAACTCTTCTATCTTGGGACTTCACCATTTCCTTTGTTTAGAGCAATTTCCCCCTGCATTTTGCACGAAGGGACCCTCTGTAGAATCCATTCTCTATTAAATTGCATCATCCTGTTTTTATTCTTTCTAGTACTTATGATCTGAAATTACCTTGCTTACTTTTTCTCACTGTGTCTTCCATTAGAACAAAAGTTCTTTGAAAGGACTTGTCTGACCTGGTCACTGCTGCAACCCCTGCTCCTAGAACACTGCCTGGCACATAGAAGATACTCAATGAATTAAATCACTCAGAAAGAATGAATAATATGGGAAGAGAACCAAGAACAAAATGGGCATGGGGAATGCCTACATTTAGGAGACAGATAAAGGAAGAGAAAGCGATGAAGAAATCTTGTGAATCAAAGAAAAGAGGTGTCCCAGGAACGAAACAGTAGAGTGTTCTGGTCAATTATGTTCTTGAATCCTTACATCATTTACGCTTGTAGCTTAGGACTTGCTCCTTGGACCTGATGCTTGATATTCTTCACCTGGTACTGACTTCTGGTCTCCCCCTGCTCCCATTACCTCTTGAACTGAGAAGCTTCCAGCTGCTCCTGGAAAGGCTCATCCAACCCATTCCCCTGAGACTCACCCTTGGGACAGCCCTTGGCAGCTGGAATTCCTGCCAGATTCACCTCAGGAATGTGGACTAAATAGAATCAAATTAATTGTATAGTAAATGACACAGAAACAATTTCTCAAACATCTCCATTATCATTATCACTGATAAATCACCAAGGGTAAAGATCAAAGATAAGAGTTAGAAAAAGAACTGCACACACAGAACAAACTGGAAGTGACAATTTAACAAAGAAATATTTGCTGAAGAATTAGAAATGTTAAGTATCAAACACAAACTGAAATGGGAAGTAGATAAGATCTGAAGCATCGTGTCCACAAACTGTCATAGTTGTCAAATTTCATACTTATCAAAAATATGTGCTTCAAAAGAAAAATATGGGCTTCATATTTAGAAATATGTTCTTCTAAGGAAGAAATCATGGAAAATAATGACAAAGGGATCTGTACAAAATCAAAAACAGAAATGACAAGGAAACATAATATTGTATAGACATATAACAGGATAATCCATTGATACATTAATTTGCTTTCTCAGCTGAAAGTATTTTTCCCTCCTCTATTCTAGCCAAATAACCACAAAAACTTCAGAATTTGCTTCTAGGAAACAATCTCAACTCTGACTTCTCTAAAAATCTAAGCCTGCCCTGGGAGGCAGATATGAGACTAATGCTTTAAGTGAGTGAGACAATATTAGGCAAACCAGAGGACTAGAGGAAATTTTCTAAAACAAAGGGAAGAGACAAGAATTGGAAGTAGGATTAAACATGGAAGAGAGTCAGCCCCGTATGGTGGAAGAACTGCATGTGAATTCCAATGAGATCTTACAGAAGAAAATAAACAAGCACCACAAAGTTGAGAGTGACAATAAAGTCCTTTTCAAGAAAATCTGTAGTCACTGTGAGAAGCACCTGACTCACCTCAAAGAAACAGTTGACTTAAACTAGAGGACCACCTTCAGAAAAACTACATCAAGTAGCAGAGAAATTCCAGTGACACTGCCAACCACCTTGGATTAACTAGTTACTCCCCAGTGTAATGATAAGACTAACATTCTTGTGTAAACTAACAGAATGGGGAAGGAGATCCCAGAGGTGAATGCCATGCAGTAGGTGGAGGCTTACAGCAGATCTGAGTCTTAGTGAAATTACGGAAATGTGACATTCTTTGCATGTCAACATTTTAGACCAAAATTCATAACCATCACAGGCATTTAGACAAAAGAAGCTAAAGTTCCTTATGAATACAGCATAAGAGACAGCAGAGTTTTGGGGCACCTGGGTGGTTCAGTCGGTTAGGCAACCAACTCTTGATTTTGGCTTGGGTCTTGATCTTGGGGTTGTGAGATCAAGCCCCACAGCAGGTTCCATGCTCAGTGTGGAATCTGCTTAAGATTCTCTCTCTCCCTCTCCTTCTGCCCCCCCCACTCATGTGCTCTATCTCCCTCTCTCTAAAATAAGTAAATAAAATCTTTAAAAAAGGAGAGAGATGGCAGAATTTTGAAAGAATTAAGTAGAATAAAAGGCAAAAGACAAATATCCCAGTAACAATGAGAAAGGAAGAATAGCAAATAGAAATAAATCATATGCATTAGGGTTCTCCAGAGAAGCAAACCATCAAGAAATACAGGGTATAAATATATCTAAATATCTAAATATCTAAATATAGATATCTATATAAATTTATATATGTATACAACAATGGAATCTTACTCAACTATTAGAAAGGACGAATACCTACCATTTACATCGACGTGGATGTAAATAAATTCTAAGTTTCCCTCCATTTCAATACCTTCTGTATAATCAGTTTACAAAGTTGACAAGCTAGGGCGCCTGGGTGGCTCAGTGGGTTAAAGCCTCTGCTTTCCGCTCAGGTCATGATCTCAGCATCCTGGAATCCAGGCCGCATCGGGCTCTCTGCTCAGCAGGGAGCCTGCTTCCTCCTCTCCCTGTCTCTCTGCCTGCCTCTCCGCCTACTTGTAATCTCTCTCTCTGTGTCAAATAAATAAATAAAATCTTAAAAAAAAAAAACAAAGTTGACAAGCTCTAATTACCTACATAATATGAGGTAGAATAATCCTTTCTATGACAGGCCACCAAATAATTTCTCTGAGATAATGGCTTCTGACCCATGGCCTTGTCCTGCAGTAGTACATGCATTTCAGTTTCCTCCATATACCTGAAACAGACTGTTGAGAACATCATGGAGAAGTACTAGTGTGAGGAGAGCAAAGTAAATATGCACATTGAGGAAGCCGCACACTGTAGCCAATTCCCAGCTCCACTTTAATTCCCACCACCACCCTCCAAGAAACTGTTCAAACCATTCATTATATTTGATACTTAATAGCTGAAGTACTTACAAAATACAGTCAATCATTATATTGGTTGTATGCTAAAAGATAACTGGCAAAACTTAGTAGTATGCTGGAAAATTACTGTAACAACATACAACAGCCATGATTTTATCCTTTCAAAATGTCTTTAAGTCTATACTAGCTGTTTGCCATCTAGCTGTTTGTCATTTAGAGAATTACTAAATTTTATAAAACCAGAGTTTAAAATATGTAACACATGATTGTGTATTATAAAGCAAAAGGGTGAAAGTATTGATATAACACCTGCTTACAAACCTTACTTTGAAAATTTAGGATTCTACGATTTATGTCCCTGAAGTAATCATAAAATAACAGCTAACAGCAATTATATAAAATTTACTGACAAGGTATGGAATTCAGTTATTTAAAAAATTCCCAATCCATTTCTAGGCATTCATTTGCCTGCAGCCATTCTAAATAATGCTTAAGAATTATCTAATTCTCCTGGGCGATAATTATCCAATTATCTTTTTTTTTTTTAAGATTTTATTTATTTATTTGACACAGAGAGAGAGATTACAAGTAGGCAGAGAGGCAGGCAGAGAGACAGGGAGAGGAGGAAGCAGGCTCCCTGCTGAGCAGAGAGCCCGATGCGGGCCTCGATCCCAGGACGCTGAGATCATGACCTGAGCCGAAAGCAGAGGCTTTAACCCACTGAGCCACCCAGGCGCCCTATCTAATTATCTAATCCGCTCCTGGGCAGCTGCCTTTGGCTCAGGTCATTATCCCAGGGTCATGGGATCAAGGCCTGCATCAGGCTCCCTGCTCCACGGAGAGCCTGCTTCTCCCTCTCCCTCTGCCTGCTGCTCTGTCTACTTGTACTCTCTCTGTAACTCTCCATCGAATAAATAAATAAAAATCTTTTTTAAAAAATGATTTAAAAAAGAATTATCTAAACATCTTATTTAATACTGACTATAATTTATTTGTAAGGATCTACAGTGGAATGGGCAGTTGTAACATGCTTCTCACAGATGCACTGAAAGTTCACTTTCATTTAAACAATGTTACATAATCTTGGAGAATGGAGTTAAAAAAAAAAAGATACTAGCCACTAGGTAAAGCTGGTGTACAGAAACCAAAATATTAATTCACTTTTGCAAGGTTGACAAGACTAGAATATCCTCTACTATATGCATAAATGGCATGTGTACTTTTAAGTGTACTTAATTGTAGCTCACCAAAGTAGTTTTTTTTTTTTAAAGATTTTATTTATTTATTTGACAGAGAGAGAGAGATCACAAGTAGGCAGAGAGGCAGGCAGAGAGAGAGGAGGAAGCAGGCTCCCTGCCGAGCAGAGAGCCCGATGTGGGCCTCGATCCCAGGACCCTGAGATCATGACCTGAGCCGAAGGCAGAGGCTTTAAACCGCTGAGCCACCCAGGCGCCCTAAAGTAGTTCTTTATAGGTAAATTTTATTCAGGGTCCCAACAGAAAACATATAGGTAACTTGAGAAAAGCCCAATAAACTTTACAAGGTAGGCAAGATGTAGGAAAACCAAAAAGAATAGTATCCTGGGCAGCTGAGCTTTATTACCCTTGGGTCTGAACTCTATTACCCTACAAGAGAGGAAAGAGAGGGGTGAAGTGGGCCAGTTTTAAAGAAGTTATCCCTTTAGTGGAGGCCAACAGCAAATCCATATTCCCTCTGATGTCCTGCTGGGATTCCCTACTGGCCCAAACCAATGGGAAACCAGAGGACAAGGGATTCATTGATGCAATCCATTTAGGTTAGCTTCCCAGAACAAAAAGCAGGAATGGATCTAGAGTGGGAAATGTAAAAGAGTTAGCATAGCAGATTTTTTTTTAAGCTTTATTCATTTGAGAGAGAGAGGAAGCATGAGCAGGAGGGGTGGAGGAAGAGAGAATCTCAAGACGACTCCACACTCAGTGTGAAGCCTGATGCAGAGCTCAGTCCCAGGAACCTGAGATCATGCCCTGAGCCAAAACCAAGAGTTCAATGCATAACTGACTCAGGTGCCCCCACAGCTATTTTTTTTTAATGAGCTAAAGTGAGGTTGATGTATCCCTTTCATCCATGAAGGAGCTTCAAGGGGTTTAAGAATTAGAAGTAGGGGGCACCTGGGTGGCACAGCTGGTTAAGCAACCAATTATTTCAGCTCAGCTTATATGATCTCAGGGTTATGAGATCAAGCCCCACGTCAGGCTTCATGCTGGGCCTGGAGCCTACTTGTGATTCTCTTTATCCCTCTCCCTCTGCCCCTTCCCTTTCCCCCACATTCTCTCTCTCTCTCTCTTAAAAAAAAGAATTAGGAGAAGCAGATTGTTATAGATCATTACAGTAATGACCCTGGCAAATCACATACCCTTCTTCACCCCCTGTCATATTGACCCTGGCCTTGGCTATATAACTTGATATGAACAATGGAACATCACCATACACAATACAAACAAAATGACCTCTTGGAATCCGGCCCTCATATGTCTATGCCATGAAGACACTCAGAATGAAATACCATGTGGATAGAGGGGACCAGCTGTCCTGGCTGTCCTAGCTGAGCCTCACCCCAGCAGATCTGTTAACTGAACACCTCAGCATGAATAAGTCCAATCAGAAAAACTACCCAGTCAACCCACAGAATCATGAGAAATAATAATCATTTTTGCTGTAAGTACTGACTTTGGGGTGGTTTATTAAGCAGCAACAGATAACTGAACACAGCCTGATTTGACTGAGGAAGGGCTAAACTCCAGTGCCATAAGAATCAATCATGTTCAAATGATATCCCTCCAACCCAGTTCCCTCTGCCTCTCAACTCAGCTCTACTCTCTTCCCTGATACGTGTTAACTTAATTCTCAGAGAGGTTCTCCTCTTGTGGTCAAAAGATGGTTGTAGCGGGATTTAGAGAAAAATGAACCCTCATGCACCATTAGTGAGAATGTAAATTGGTACAGTCACTGTGGAAAACAGTGTGATAGCTCCTCAAGAAATTAAAAATAGAAATACCATATGGTCCTGTAATTCCACTACTAGGTATTTACCCAAAGAGAAAAAAAAATTAATTCAAATATAGGGAAAAATATATATATACATTTATTGTAGCATTATTTAAAATAGCCAAGATATGGAACCAACCCAAGTGTCCATCGATAGACAAATAGATAAAGAAGATGTGGTACATATACACAATGGAATATTAGCCATAAAAAAGAATGAGATCTTGCCATTTGTAACAACATGGATGGACCTAGAGGGTATTATGCTAAGTGAAATAAGTCAGGCAGAGAAAGACAAATACCTCACAATCTCACTTATATGTGGCATCTAAAAAAACAAAATAAATGAACAAACAAAATGTAGAAACAGGTCCATTAATACAGATAATAAACTGATGGTTGCCAGAGGGGAGGGGGTTGGGAGGCAAAATAGGTGGAGTGAGAAGTACAGGCTTCAAGTTATGGAATGAACAAGACATCCATGACTTATGGATGAATAAGCCATCCCCATAGAGATGAATGGTACAGCACAAGGAATACAGTCAATGGTACTAGTAATGGTGTTGTATGGTGACAAATGGTAGTTACACTTGTCATGAGCATAGCATAACATATAGACTTGTTGAATCACTATGCTATACACCTGAAACCAGTGGAACATTATGTGTCAACTATACTTCAATTAAAAAAAGATAGAGAGATGGTTGTAGCACTTCCAGATTTCACATTCTGAATATGCAATACGGGATTTTTCTCAAACTTGGACAAAAAAGTTAAATCTGATTCTCGTTGGCTCAAACTGGGTTATTTCTACCTGCAGACCAATCATTGTAGCCAGTTGGCTAGGACTGGAGTGGTTAAGCCAATCTGGCCCTACCCTAGAGCTAAAAGTGAGTAGCTGCATCCAAATAATATGAGCTGAGAGTAAATGAAGGATGGATTCACAAAAAACTAAGAGAACTTGGAAAAGGATCCTGTGGATGCCAGGTAGCCAAAACTGATGAATTTGTAGTACAAATTCCAAACGCATATCTCCATCCTTCACCTTTCTCCCAAAATCTAGGCTTGTTTATTCAATTGTATACTTGGTATTTTGTATGGGATGTCTCCAAACATATCAAACTTTAGATGTCCCAAACAGAACCACCGATGTAGAACAGGCCTGGAGGTGGAGTGCTCCCCTTGTTCTTTGTTGTAGCTCCCAAATCTTATCCCCACTCTCCTCCTGCCAAAGCCCCATAATCTTTGAAGTAGGCCAAAAGATTTTAACACTAGCTTCTTGTCCCTGTTACTGTCATCTTTCAAACCCTGCGTCACACCCCCTCATTCACTGATGACTCTAGCAGCTGTTTTAGTCTCTATTCCCACCACTACTCTTATCAGTTATAGTGTTAACAATATCCACAGTGATGATTCACCTAATACCTTACATTCTCAGTTTCTCATCCTCCTTCCCTCCAATGATCATTTCATTCTTCTAGCTCAACCACCCCCATCCTATGGTAACACTGTTGACTCTGTCTTTACTAACAATTATACCACCTCTAAAATCTCAAATTCTAGAACCCTATTCTCTAATGCTCCCATTTCCTATCATTTCTAGTCTTCCTACTGCAGCTCTTCCTTGGACTTAATGAAATCTCCAGTCCACAGATATCATCACTTCCTCACTACAAATCATCCCCTACCCAGTTTATATTTCCTTGTTCATTGTTCAAATCATTTCCTTGCAAACACTCTTAACTCTTTCAGTCCTTTCTTCCTACATTATCTTGCCTGGCAAAACTTTAATCCTAATTAATCCCACTTACTCCATACCCGCACCCAAGTATCTGAATATCCCTAGAAAAGGAAAGCTTAAAACTTTATTCATAATAAATTTATGGCCATAAATGTCATACACACACAACTCTGGCAATCAATCCTACTTCACTTCCTTGGTCTGCCTTTTTTTACTCTGCATATTGACAATTTCACATATCCTTTCTCCTAAGCCTCTTGTATCTCATTATTTTCCACTCTTACTTGATGACCTTGCCTAATGATTATTTGAGAAAATACAAACAATGAGTCAGGACCTGCATTATCAGTACCTATACTTCCTGCCATGGAGCAAAAGACATCTACTGCTTACTACCAGAAGCCACAACCCCAGGATGTCAACCACTGCATGATTTGCAGGTATCAGGGTCACCAAGAAATATGACTCACATAAACACTGGATGTAACAACTTACTCAACCAAGAAGCAGAGCAAAATCAGCCTTAATAGTGAGCACCAGCCCCCCACAGCCAGCACATCTCATCCCACAGTTGATGCACAGATGATCTACAACACCCTCCCTGTGCCACAGGTGAAGGGGCCCCATCTCTCCCTGCCAGGAACAGATACAGCAGTGGGGTTGGACAGGTCCCAAATGATATACACACTTTAAGCAGAGCAAAGTACATATCAAATCAGGAATAGGGAAAGATACTCTCAAACAACTCTATATGCCCAGCACAAGGTATAAGGGCTCATCTCCATATACGGAAATGTTCCAGGTCCAAGGCACACTGTTACGCAACCACACAAGGGTCAACAGACTGTGCATGACTGCCTTTCCCAAGGTACACGCCCCCCCCACCCATTGTTCAGCTGCTTAAACAGCAGATAAAGTGCATAAAATCTGATAGGATCACTGTCTGCCCCCAATTTAGAGGTAGAGCTGGATCTAATGGAGCCCTTGAACAATCTATATAGATGCAGTTTGCCTGCAGAGCCTGTCATTTTGAGACAGCACTTAATCAAGGTCTCTAGAACAAGACCCAGGATGATGATCAAGCCTACCCTTGAGGATGGTCCCTAGTTAGGAACCCCAAGTGCCTGGATTAAGCCAACTAAGGAGTTTTAAAAAAAAATGAGTCAGTAATCATCCCACCTGAGCATGGATATTCTTTAGTTTTTATCTTACCTGAATTATTGATGTATACACAAGAATTGTTGGGGGGAATAATACAAATGCCTCACTCTTCTGCCAACAGATAATTGAGGCTATTCAGTTATCCATCACTACCTTACCTAGTGAGTTCGGTGAGTCTTGTTGGTTTTGTATAGCTTGGTGGTCTGAGTCATTCTGTACCAGTCAGGCCATCACAATGGGATATGGGATTAGGGCTTTAACCTCTAATTTAGAGGGCTTCTCTCTACCATATAGCATGTTACCAACAAAACCATATTGCTCCGTGGATCAACCCTGTGCTCTCCTTTTTTCCCTTTATAATCTCTTGAATTCCCCTTTTGGCCCTCTGGGCGTGGATTCACCTTGTTTGTTTTCTATCTGTTTAGCCCGAGTTGTCAGAAAACATTGAAATCAGTTTATTGTTTTCGATCCCAAGCAAGACTTTTCAGTAGAGCTTTTCCTTTGCTTTCCCCACAGTCATTTCAGAGACAACCAGTAGTGATAGCAGGGTCTTCCACTGGGAAGAGCCCTTATGGCATGAAGGCCTCCAATGCATCATCCATGTCCTCAGAGGCAGGGTCATATAACCAGGTATCTATGGCTTTCACCTGAAATGCAGGCTTTATGAATGATTTTCCAGGGAGTCTTGGTCTTAGCGAAGTCCTCATGGTTGAGAATAGTGTTCTCATACTCCTTGCAATCTACATTAAGAGTGACATGGACTTATCTCTGTCTTGTTTGTTGCCCTATTCAATGTAGGCAAAAAAATGCATTGCAGCAAGGGGTCAGTGGTTAGCTTCAACTGCACTACTCAGCTTGAGACATTTGGGTCTGCAAGGCCTTCTCATCAAATAGGGGGACCAACCAAGCTGCACAACACTCTCCTTGCCTCTGCCCACATCTTTCAGTTTCTGTATTTCACTCTCTGAAAAGGACCTCATTTCAACAGTTTCATTTTCAGCAACATCATTGATGGTTTGCATTTAGTGAAAACAAGTCTTACTTGGGGCTTTTAACCAACTTGGATCAAATAAAGCTTTCTACACAACAGCCTTTGATTCCCCTTGGGTGTCATCCGCAGCTTCTGGCATGTGGGAGTTAGAGGACAGTGAGGGAGTGTGAAGGCAGCCAGAAGTCAGATTAATTTTTCAGGTTTTTTTAGGGCCTACCTCTTGCATTTCTGCCCTTATCCATCATACCAGTTTATCCTTGTTGACAGGGAAATTGTCTACATCTCATTTATTCCCATTTGGCCAGAGAGAGCCCAGTACTCAGTCAGCCTGTCATCCCCCCTTGGGAGAAGACATCACCCTGGGATGGCTGGACTGATGAACGCCGTTAGTCTGCATCATGTACTAACATTGCTGGTGACCTTGCTCACTGCCCTAAACTGTTGAGCAACTAACACCTGTTGTCAACCACCAGGAAAAACAATAGCAAGATTTCAGCCTACTGCAGAGTTTGCAGGTATTGGCATTGCCAAGAAAGAAATGACTCACACAGACACTGGATGGAACAACACTTTATTCACAGAGAAGAAATCAAGCAAGATCAGCTTCAACAGTGACTGCCAGTCCATCATGGCCAGTGCATCTTTCCCCAAAGGTGACACGAGGAGGTGATCTATACTCAATCAATCCTTTTATGCAGCAGGTGGAGAATCCCCTTCCTTCCCACCAAGAACAGATATAGCAATGGGGTTGGCCAGGTATCAAATGATGCACATACTTTAATAAGCAGAAAAAAGAGGTACATACCAAATCCTGAATAGGGAAAGCTAGTCCCAGACAAGTCCATATGCCCAGCACAGGCTGTTAGGATTCCTCATCTCCGTGAAAGAAAATGTTCCAGGCCCAAGGCACATTCTTACTCAGTTCTGCAAGGGTCAGTGGGCTATGCATGACTGCCTTTCCCAACACCTGCCTTATCTTTTGTTTTAACAAATGAAACAGATGAAGTGTTCCTGTTCCAGTCAAAGACCTCCATCTGTGTTCTAGAAAGGATATCCTCTTCTTTTGCTCCTACAACTTTGTTTTGTTGTTGTTGTTGTTGTTGTTTTTGGCCTTAAAAAGCAGTCCCTTGACCTATGACCCTCTGCAGCTACTGACCCACTTCTGACTTCTCATCTCATTTTCTCCTCAGTCCTCTTCAACTGGGCTTCCATCATCGCTATTTTGCTGACACCGTATTCTTCGTGTTACCAAACCCAATGGTCATTTCTGTTATCATCATACTTGACCTTTCAGGAGCATTCCAAATGATGTATCTCTCTCCCTCTTCACTTTATTTCTGGGATATCACACTCTCCAGTTTTACACCTAAGGGGTCTCCTTTGCTGGCACTTCCTTCTCTATTAGAACTCTAAACTAAGCAGTGCACCAAGGTTCTGCTCTGTCCTGGGCTTTCTCCTCTTTATTTATACTCTTTCCCTGATGATCTCAGTGTCATGCTTTAAATATCTTACTCATGCCAATGACACTCAAGCCCTGACCTCTCCGCTGAACTTTAGACTCATGTATCAAACTGCCCTTGACATTTCCACATATACGAGGCTTTTCCCCTAATTTAAGCTCTTTATTTCATGAACTTAACACTTTACTATTTCACAGAGTAGCCACAAGATTTTCTTCAATTCACATTTGTCTGTTCTGCCATCAAACCTAGAGCTGACTAATTCTAAACTAGTTCAGTTTAGAAACTGGAAAAAGAACATTATTCTAAGATTCTTTCATTCTAATTTTTGAAGTTTCATTTTTTTTCTGTTTTGGAATAATTATGCTTACACTACTTAACCTGGCATATATACTTCTACCATGATTTTAGCAAAAGTTGTAATAGTGAACTTTATTCTCATGATCTGTCCAGATCTTTCTGTATACTGAAATGTTTTCAAAAGTAGTCTACTATGGGATATCTGTACACACTACTGTACTGGCACTAGGCTACGGCGTTCGGCACTTTTCTCTTTTCTCCCGACACTTGTCCATGCACAAAACTTCAATCATCCTCTCTATATTCATTTGTCCTTCTCTAGCTGACTTTTCTCTTGGGTTTCATTTCTACATTTCGGATGATTCTTTGGATATATAACTCAATGTTCCACTCCACATTTAACACAAGCGAAAATGAATCTTTTCTTTTCTCCCAAATCAGTAACTGATTTCCCTCTTCCTCTCAATGGGGTTGCTGTTCTCTTGGCTGCCCAGGCTCCATGCTGCTCCCACGTCTCATCACATCCTACTATTTCTTCCTTTAACATAGCAGTATCATATCTTCATGACATTATGAATTTGGGGAAAGACTTGGGAATATTAGTTAACTGAAATTTCTATGCCTCACTTTTTCCATCACTATTGCAAGGTTAAAAATATATACCAGGATTATTCTGAAGATTATAATCATGAACTAACGTGCAGAAGAACCTAACAGCATCAGGTTCTGTGTGTTGTTTTCTTCCCTGCCTTCCATTACCGTGGCCAAAATTATAGTGGTGTCCCTCATAACAACTCATCTAAATGACTACACTGATTTCTAAACTCTGCTTTTACTCTTTCCTCCAAAACACTGTTTGGTTCACATTATGATCTTATCCAAAAATCTTTAATGAATAATTTTTAAAGCAGAGGTATCTAAAGTTAGATAAACACTTCTTATTAAACTATAAACTCTTTCAGGAAGGACAAGGACTTCTGTGTATTCTTATTAGCTTTCCCTGAAGCACATGGCACGCACCAGGGGCTCAGTGAACATTTTTTCCAAAAAATTATTAAAACAATGATTGTATCTAAAAGTGTGTTAAAAATATGAAAACTTATTTTTAGCATGCTAAAGCATATATGTTTAATTTCAGTTCTGACCTTCATATGGTCTTTCTTAAATCACTTCAAATATTAGGCAGCAATTCGCTTGACTGTTTTAGGTGTAAGGGCAAATGACACCAAATCACAGATGGATTCATCTCCCAGTATGTTTCTACGTTCCTTGATGAGATAAACTCCTTGAATGAGTTGTTTATCTGCTTCACAGTCATTGCCCATGTTCACTGGAGGGCAGTGTTGTCAATAGGCAAGTTCTAGATTTATTTCATCCTGCATTTGTTAATTATTACTTTGAGTCAAAAGTTAATATGGAAGGATTTTTTTTTAAAGGCTGGAATATGTTTCAGGTATGCAGTACCACACTTACCCTAAAACAGTGGTTCTCGAACTTCTCTACGTAAATGAATGACTGTAGACCTGTGCTGTCCAATACAGTAGGACTTGCCATACAATAATGAGATACTTTAAATGTGGACAGTCAAACCGAAATGTGCTGTGACTGTAAAATACATGCTGGATTGCAAGGATTGAATACGAAAAAGGAATGTAAAATATCTCAATAACTTGTACTAATCGTATGCTGAAAAGAAAATATTTTGGTTATATTGGGTTAAATAAAATGTATTAGAAGTAATTTCTGATTCTTTTATTTTTTAAAATGTGGCTACTACAGTATTCAAAATTACATACGCAACTCACATTTGTGGTTGGTTCATCTTATGTTCTTGTTGAACAGCTCTGGCTCATATGCTTGTTCGAAATGTTTCCTGGGTCCCATTTTTGGAGATTCTGCTTTGGTACCTGCAAGTTAAGGCACAGAAATCTGATATTTTTTAGCTCTCCAAGTAATTCAATTGATAAGTCAGGGTAGAGAATCATTGTTTTCTACTGCTTTTGACCAGGTGATTTTGGTAGTCTCCAACACAGCAGTGATTCAAAGATAACAGAGTAATAGTTTTCAATTTTGATGGTGTAGTAATTGCCATTCCATAAAATCACACATATATTTTTCAATTAGCAAAACACTCTTCAAAATATAAACACAACACAACCATTTTGTGGGAATGGAAGGGTGGTAGAAACAATTAACCAATATCTATCACAAACTTAAGTGACTCACTTCTAGAAACTGATCTTGCAGATCTTCTCACAAGCTCACTCTATCTGAAATTCACTTCAGCACAATTTGAAAGTGAAAAATTGGAAACTGATGAAATAAATTATGATACATCCAACTGAATACTACGCAGGCTATAAACAAGAATAAGTTCGGGGCGCCTGGGTGGCTCAGTGGGTTAAAGCCTCTGCCTTCGGCTCAGGTCATGATCTCAGGGTCCTGGGATCGAGGCCCGCATCGGGCTCTCTGCTCAGCAGGGAGCCCGCTTCCTCCTCTCTCTCTCTGCCTGCCTCTCTGCCTACTTGTAATCTCTCTCTGTGTCAAATAAATAAATAAAACCTTTAAAAAAAAAAAGAATAAGTTCGTCTATATGTATTGATACGGAAAGTAATCTAGATTTATGAGGGGGCAAGGCAAGTTGCAGAAAAGCATACAAATCTTACCTGTAGATATGAAATATGAAAAAATACATACATATATTTGTATATGCATAGAAAGTAAAAAAGTATTAACAGTGGTTACTGTTTACAGTGGCAAGATTCCCAGTGATATGGAAAGTAACTTTTTGCTTTTTAAATCCTTTTGTACTATTTTAGTTTTTTCACTATAAGCAACATGCAAATTTACATTTACATTAAAAAATACTGTTGAAAACTCTACATACTGTCTAGCCAAGTAAGCACTTCATCGCCTAGGTTCCTGTTACAGAAATTTGCTTTTCACTATTATCTTTTAATCTGCAGTCTCGTCTTTAATTTTCTAAATTTCCTAAATTAATTTTCTAAAGGCCACCATATATATTTTTCATTCATTCAACCAATCGTTACCGACAACCAGACAGAACACTGTTCTAAGGCAGAACAATAAAGAGCAGACACAAAACCGTACGTTCCTTACACATGGGCAGGACAATAAACAAACCCACACGTAAATAATAATTAGCAATGACTGCCATGAAGACCTGAATTTTCAAATGCTAGAATGTTCAAATGTCACGTGTACTTGCGTGTGCATATACACATATTCGCTCACACATACTAATTAATCATTGCTACTGAATTTTTTTGAGTCATTTGTATATAGTATTCGGGGTTATTTCTCAAATTTAACTTTCTCCTGCATTCATTTTAACGAACTTAGCACAAAGAAATTAAAAACAAAACTTTTCAGTTGTACAATTTCTGGCAAATTCGCTGCTTTAGGACCTCGGCTTTCTCCTCTGCCAAATGGGGTATTTACCTCTCAGGCTGGCTGGCTGTCTCGGGGAGAATTCCAGGTGCTGATCGTGTAACAGCAGTGCCTGGCACAAGGAAGCGCGGGGGTGGGATGGGCCCCGGCAGGGCAGGGACGCCCGCACTGGGGCGCAGCTGGGCCGCGTGCAGCGCGGCGGGCCAGCTCTCCGGGGAGGCGCGGTATTCTCGTTGCGGACTGCAGGAGAAACGCGGCGCTTTCAGGTATTTTTCACCCGAGCACTTCCGCACGCCAATTTCTCTCTCTCGGCGTGCGGGGGCCAGTGCCCGCCAGCTCTTGCGGCGCCCACTGGGCGTCAACTCCCTCCCGGCGCCGGCCAACTAACCAGTCCGTCTTCTCGAGAGGGACATACGCTGAGGGCGCCCTGCACTGCAAAATCCCGGCCCCGAGCGGGCCAATCTGTTCTGGGCCGACTTGGCCCGGAGCAGGCGGTAGTCTCGCCTCCCAACTGCAGCAGTTTGTTTGAATTCTGGCGCCACTCCCGCGCCACGTAGAGCCAAACTCGGAAGCTACGGCTCGCCGAGCGCAGCGGGCGCGCATCGGGGACCCGGCGAGCATGCGGCGGGCGGGCGACGCGCGCACCACGCCCCGGAACCAGCCCCCAAAGAAAAAAGCCGCCACGCGCGCTCCCGCTTCCCACTCTCAGGAAACGGCCACGCCCCGTCCTCTCCCACGTCCAATAGACGCGAGGGGGCGTGGCGACCTCTGTCTGACTCGAGAGAGGCTATAAAGGGAACTGCTGGAGGCGCTGCTCGGTCTTTTACGTCTGGACTTGGAAGGAGCTAGTTTCGTGGCGGGTGAGTGGGCCTAGCGGGCGAGTTAAGGGGGGACGAGGTTGGAGCGGACTGACGTTAGCTGCAGCTCTGTGAGATTTTAGACATTTGAGCTTGGGGTGCTGTGGGTTGGAAAGTTGCATGTGGGAATCGAGCAGCCAGATCGCCACGTGTCCTGCGTGGTAGTGGTGGCGGCGGCGGCGACAGGTTTCGAGCTTAGGCGTCCGGAAGCTGGTGCTGATGGCCAGGAGCGCTGCGCGCGGCCTAGTTGTTAAGCGCCAACACCCGGCTGGCGGAACCACGGAGGCGGCGGCGGAAAAACAACCATATTCCCAGGATTTGGGGCGGAGAGTTAGTTTTACGTTGAGAATAAGAGGCCTTTACTAATTAGACGATTGTTTTTTTTCTCGTCGCAGATCAAAAGATTATTTGAAAATGGACAATCCCCGATCTTGTCTGAGATTGAGCTGTACTTTGTGCCCAGATGGCGCTGTGTGCAAACCAGATTAGTGAAAGAGGCAGGGTTCTAGTACTGAGAACCTTCAACTGCCATTCTGTGAAAATGCTTAGTCTTCAAAATATTGGTCCGCTGCTGGAGCAGTGGGCTCTCAGTGGTATAACGGAGCGGTTACCCGGAGATGGTCTGGTAAGTACGGTTGTTACCTCATCTAAGTACGGCTTAGTTTTTAAAATGAAGTAGTAAACCTGTTGATAAACAGGAAAAGATATATCCTTCACATTTTCTTAATAGATGCAGAGGAAAATTCCAAAACACGTGAGAGAATATTTGCTGGAAATTTACTTGGTTGGAACCTGACAATCTTAACCCAGGTATGTGTTGGGCTAGTACTTTAAATTCAGTATGTTTAGTCCATAATGTAAATTAAGTGAAAAAAAATTTTTGTCCTCGGACAGCATCCCGGAAGTTGATGAACAATAACAGAGCTATAAATGTCACTGAGGAGCAACGTTGCTTTAAAGTAAGTTGTGTGGTTTACAAAATCTACTAAAGTGTTTCTAATATAATACTTCCCTTTTAACATTTCCTGTGGATTATGGTCTAATCAATGATGAAACCTATCCCGAAGCTGACTACCTGAAGAAAAGCAAGTACGGATTCGGCTTCTGAGATAAGACCGATAACTTTTTGTCTGGATTTTATAAATTAGAAGGTTCTGTTAGGTTATAAATCTTGTAGGGAGAAAACTGCTACCTCACAATGATGTATTATAGGTTTTGTGTTGTATTTTTTTGTTCTTTGCCAACAGTGAGGGGTCGCTCTCTGCCCATGGAAAGAGGCCAGTTCGCAGTAACTCTCGTAGGATATAACCCATTTCTGTGAGTAGAGATTTTTTATTTAACGGTTGGTATTTTGTCCTTGGTCTTAATCTGTGATGATCTTATCCCGAACCTGAATATCTGTTGAGAAAACTTACACGGATCTGGCTTCTGAGATAGACCATTATGAGGACAAAGATATTTTTAAAAATCCTTTGCTCTTCTGATGTTAATAGTCTTGTGAATCTCAAATGTTTTTCCTTTTCTAGGGCAAATGCCACGAGATTTATTTGTATGAAAAACATAAGGAAAAGCTCTTCATTTTACTGACATGGGAAGAAAACCTACAAATCAAGACAATATACTCATTTTTATTGTAAACAGATTATAAAGGAGCATCAAATCTAATGTATCCATAAGAATTAAGCCACTTTTACTTTTGTCACGCTGCCCTAGTCACAACCTGTTAATCAGATTACTTTGTAGACCTAGTTCTGTTTTAAATACAGGAATGCATGGAAAACTAATTTTTATGGAGAAGTCTTTTGTCTTTTTTTTCTGGTTAACCGGACTTGTCATTAGATCATTCTGAATGCTTCGCCTTTGGTCACCTCTTTGAATTTAAAATGCATGATTGTAATTAGAGCTGAGTGAAAATTTGGAGTGTTGTGGGGAAACCCTTAGGGTTTTGTTGTTGTCGTTGTTTTTGGAGAGAGGACTTGGTTTAGCTGTATCACAGAATAAGTTCAGATCATGTTGGCTTTTTGTTGGGTACTAAGTATTACTGGGCTAATGGTGAGCAAAATGGAGAGACTGCCTATTAGGGAGAGAAAAATACCAAGTATCAATGATTTGGTCCTAATGCAATTGTATTTCGAAAGGATGCTCAAGATGGAAAATGTAGAGTGCTGAAAATGAAGAGAGCACAGTATAACAATTATGGGTAATGGGGGAAACATTAAAGTAGTCAAACATTGCATAGAATGTAGATTATAATAACATCTGATCTAACCAAGATGGTTGGGCCCTATGCATGATCATTTTCCATAAATAGCTACATGAATAAGTTGTTCCTAAGCCCATACTTATGTGTCAGTCAAAATAATAGTATTTTTGTCAGCTTATCATAATGAGCTGTGCTTTTCCCTAAAATGTTTTTCTGCCTTAGTGAAAGTTCAGTTTTTGACCTCTGCAGCTCAGAAGAGGCTCATGAGGCTGATAAGCATATTGGGTTATTGGTCAGGCACAGAGTGAATTTGCTTAAGTATTAAAATGGTGTATAAAACACACATTGGAGGGCACCTGGGTGGCTCAGTGGGTTAAAGCCTCTGCTTTCAGCTCAGGTCATGATCTCAGGGTCCTGGGATCAAGCCCTGCATCAGGCTTTTTGCTTAGCAGGGAGCCTGCTTCCTCCTCTCTGCCTACTTGTAATAAGTAAATAAAAAGTTTATTGCAACCAAACTAAAATTAATATTAATGCCACCACATAGAGATCAAGTATTCTGTGTCCCTGCACACTATTATAGGTGCAAGAAATTGCAAGTTGTCTGCAAGAAATACAAACCAGTCTTAGTAGGAAGTGTGAGGTGTCTAAACTGAGGCCAGGGTGTGGTCCTTTTAATAAGGCCCTAAGACTCGAAATCTAGCAATGGGAAAGCCATTTGGCATAATGGATTACACGTGGCTTTTTTTTTTTTTTTGACAGATCACAAGTAGGCAGATAGGAAGCAGGCTCCTTGAAATTGAAACTGTTGCCTTAAGATAATCACTTAGAAACATGAAGATCAGTGGTATAATGCATATGAAGTGGAGTAATCTGGCAATAATTCCTCAAATGCTATAAATTCACAAGTTAAGCATCACCAAGATCTTAAGTACCTAGATACCTTAGCTACCTACTTGGCCCTTATTTGCATGGTAAATGTTAGTGGACATAATATCACAATGAATGCTAAAAGTGATTGAGGTCTGCACAGTTTTAAGGGAAGTGTCTACCCTTTTGTCAAAGCTGGCGAACAGGACTTGAAAACAAATTGTGAAATAAAATTTGCCTTGGAGCACTCCGACCTCTTTTCCTGCAGTTTTTGCTCCCTCTCTCTCGCAATTGATCTGGTAATGTCACATTTCTTCAGTTGATAGAATCCAAATCAAGTTAATGTGTTTAGGGTGCCTGAGTGGCTCAGTGGGTTAAAGCCTCTGCTTTCAGCTCAGGTAATGATCTCAGGGTCCTGGGATGGAGGCCCGCATCGGGCTCCCTGCTCAGCGAGGAGCCTGCTTCCCCCTCTCTCTGCCTGCCTCTCTGCCTCCTTGTGATCTCTCTCCCTCTGTGAAATAAAAAAAAAAAAAGTTAATGTGTTTATGTATTGCACTGTACTGGGCTCTCCTAAGGAGGTCAGAAGTAAAACACTTCCTTTGTCCTGTTAGTTGTGGTACAAAATGATGAAAGCCAAGCTATAATGAAGTACTGTGGGAGGAAAATATTTAATATTTGAGGCAATTGAACAAATGGATTTGAATCAAAACCAACCCAGAGTTGTGAGGAATGTAGATTTTTAGGCATATGCCCCAGAACCTAAGAGTGATGAATTGGGAATTTGGGTATCAATTGGGTGGTCAGGTAAGGGATAAATAACGTGAGAAGAGAAGGCTGAAGTGTTTTGGGGCAACTGTAAAGCTATGGTCATTTGAGTTACCTAAAATTTGACTTTTTTCAGTGGGAAGGCATATAACAGTCACATAATTTAATGCATTTGATTCTGCTGAGTCCACACTTCCAACAAGTCAGGACCAAAAAGGTACAATTTAGTGGAATTAAGGTTGAAACATTAACATGTTATAATTAACATCAGCTTCCATTAAAATGGAAAATTGCTACTAGATCTGGATGGTTTTTCATTCACACAATGGAGGTCTTGAAGTTAGAGTCTACTAGCCTTACCCTTTGTGAATGCTAACATACAAGGTAATACCTTTATATTAACAAGGTAGGTAACTAGTTAAAGTCGGGGACCTTAAGTTACCTGGATAAGGAACTTGACCCTTCTTAGCATATGTGCAACTTAATAGAGAACAGAGACTCAAACCCTTAAAGACCTAAGGAATAAAGGAATATGGCTATAATAGACTGGGATCTGCATGGTTAGGACTGATTTCAGAATTTGAAAGAGCAAAGTGCACTTTAGTGTCTTTAGACAGTAGGAATTCTTTTCTATGCCTTCCATCATGCTTCCAGGTTATCTTCAAATATAGTAGGCTCAAACCTACCATTTGGTGCTTTCTAAAATTCTGTTGCCAAAAATCTAATATCCACTGCATCTGGCTGCCCAACCAGGTGCCCTCTGAATTGATTATGCACCTCATAAATCCTTACTGTTTGTTCAACCTTTATGAAATTTTCTGCTTGCGCTCAGATTTTTAACACCACCTGCCCAGTTAGAATTAGAATCTATTTGAATTCCACCCGCTAGGATAGTCTGCTTATCTTTTGCTAGTGCTTCCTCTCTAGGGATGAGACGCTCTCCCATCTTTCCTTCCAAAAGTTTGATTCAGGATACTCACAGCATAGTTTAGTATTCATAATTGCCTGACTGAATATTTCACTGCCTCTGGTCTCACTCCACCTCACTGATTCTATGTATTTGGATATGTACAAGAATCAGATCAAAACGAAAGTTTGCCATGCAGTTCTGGAAGCTGTATGGATCATCTTATGGTGGAGGAGAGGGTGAAAATCAGACTCCTTTGTCTCATTCTCACCAGTCCTGGCATGCCATGTGGCTGAGTTATAACAGGAAATAAGGATTTAATCTCACAAACCCAAATCGAGTACAGTATAATCCAACCTATTTGGGAACTTTGTCTTAGTTAGGCTTACTCAGTTGATTCTAGTTCTCTTGAAGAGTATTAATAATGGAAAAAGCATTTAAGAATACTCAAAATTTATCATTTGAATAAAATAAGAATACAGTGCATTACTTTAGTGAGATCAGTTAACTTTTAACCTACCGTTACCCCCTAACTATCTAATTGATGTACAACAAATTGTACAGTTTTAAATGCAGAGTTTGGCGAGTTTTTTCCATTGATACACACCCATGAAATCATTACCACAATCAAAATAATGACTATCCTTTCTGCCCAAAAGTGTTATCTTGTAGAGGCTTGATTTTGAACATGTTAGACTTGAGATGGCATCTAATATCCAAATGAAATTTTGAGGTAGGTAGAGAAGTATGAAGTTCAGGGAAGAGATCTGAGCTGGAGAAATAAAATTGGAGTCACCAGCATGTGGATGGTATATTTAAAGCCATAAGATTAGATGAGATCACCAAGGAGTGAATATAAATAGAGAAAAGAAGTGGTCCAAGAGTTGAGTCCTGGAACATTCCAAGAGTAGGGGATTCCAGGATTAGTTAAAATCCTGGAGATTATTTTGTGCCAAGGGACAAAAATTGGGAAGTAGAAATCTGTTGTCAAGTCCAACTGCCATATCAAGAACAGAAACTGGATGAAAAGTAAAGAAGTTCTGGAATGAAAAGCAAGGATGAAAACTAGCAAATAATTGCTTGGGCTACAGGGCTGGAGATAGCCTTGATTTAATGCAGAGCCTTAGCACGGAAATTGAATGAGTTAATATCAGAACAGCTTGGTAAAGTTGCAGGCAAAATAGTCTCCATAAGGAATTTAGGAAGTATGATAGGGTGTTCATCAGACACTGTCTATTTAGAGAGGTGGAGTTAGCTACAGACAAGTTAGAGGTTTCATTTAAAGTGCTAAAGTGCTTGCTGAGGCTGAAAACTACTAATTTTAACAGTTAATCAGCATAATTCTTACTATTCTATGGGGCTTATCTGCCTGGGAGAAGAAAGCACATCAGTGAATTAATCTAAAATTGAATAAACTGGCCAGGAGGAGCAAAACAATGACAAGCCAAGGGAATTGAGGATGTAGATAAAACTTAAAATTCTTAACTTTGAGATCCAGGCTGATTAGGAAAAAACAAAACAAGTGAGGGTCCCAAGTAACTTAGACAAAGATCAGACTTACTATGAAAAAATGCTGATGAAAACTCGGTAAAATAAGGTCCTCTCCACTTACACTACAAAATGACCCATAGTATGTTGTATTCTGATTGTTGGTTTATGTCTCTGGCCCTAGAATATGAAGTCTTTACAAGAAGAAACTGTACCCTTTAATCTCATAAATTCTTCCTAAGACAATGTAATGGCTCCTCTAAAAATTTGTCTAAGTAGAATTCAACTTGTATATTTAGGTCAATTATGATGTGATTTAACTTCTCCAGAAGGGGTAAAAGAAAATGAGAAAAGTTGGAAGATGTTAAGGACAAATATATGTATCCCCCAAAATTCATATGTTGAAGCCCTAACCTACTAGGATGGCTATATTTGGAGATAGAGCCTCAAAAGAAGTAATGGAGTTTAAATAAGCTCATAAGGGGAAGGCTCTGATCCAGGAGGAAGATTGTCCTTATTAAAAAACAAAATAAAAAAGATAAGAGAACTCACTCTCTCCCTCTTCGGTAACATACCCACAAAGAAGAGGTCATGTGAGCATATAGTGCGATGGTGACCACCCACAAGCCAAGACAAAAGGCCTCAGAATGTTGGACTTCCAGCCTCCAGAACTGTGAGAAATTCATTTCTATTGTTTAAGCCACCCAGTCGGTGATATTTTGTTATGGTAGCTCTAACAGACTAAGAAGCAAAGGATAAATGGCCACTGCTATAATTTTGGGAGTTTATATTTAGCTAAAGAATTATGAGTAATAGCTATGAAAAAAGCCCATGCAATGTAATCTCTCTGGTTTTATACATTTTCCCTTTAGGTTTCTATTTATTTAACTGGAACTAAATCTACAATGTGCTTTTTTTATTGAATACTAACAAACACAGCTGCCAGTCACAAAAAGCTTCTTCTCCACTTGTTCGTCAAGTTCAGTTTCTTGAGAAATAGGTAATTTTTCAATAAAAAAATTATCACTAAACAGGGACTCCAGTTTTGCAACTCCTGATATTGGGGTCATGAGTTCAAGCTCCACATTGGGCATAGAGCTCCCTTAAAAAATAAAAACTAATAAATACATATCAGAGAAACCAGAGATTAAAACGAAACTATTTCAGATAGAAAGTGAATGTTGTCTGAAGTCATATGCTTCACAGGAAAAACTTTTTGATATAAGTGAGATTACTTCTTTCATAATCACCTCATGTAACAAAAAATGGTTTAGGCTTACTAAATATTTCACAGTCTAAAATTTTGTTTTTTCAAATATTGTTAAAATGTCTCTGCAGGGCGCCTGGGTGGCTCAGTGGGTTAAAGCCTTTGCCTTCGGCTCAGGTCATGATCCCAGGGTCCTGGGATCGAGGCCTCTGCCTGCCTCTCTGCCTACTTGGGAGCCTGCTTCCTCCTCTCTCCTCTCTCTCTGCCTGCCTCTCTGCCTACTTGTAATCTCTCTCTCTGTGTGTCGAATAAATAAATAAAATCTTTATAAAAAAATAAATAAATAAATAAAATGTCTCTGCTACGTAGAGCAATCTATACATTCAATGCAACCTCTATCAAAATACCATCAACTTTTTTCACAGAGCTGGAACAAACAATCCTAAAATTTGTATGGAAACAGAAAAGACCCCAAATAGCCAAAGGAATGTTGAAAAAGAAAACCAAAGCTGGTGAGATCACAAGTCTGGACTTCAGACTCTATTACAAAGCTATGTTCATCTAAACCGTATGGTACTGGCACAAAAACAGACACATAGATCAATGGAACAGAATAGAGTACCCAGAAATGGACCCTCAACTCTATGGTCAATTAATCTTCAACAAAGCAGAAAAGAATAGCCAATAGATAAAAAGACAGTCTCTTCAACAAATGGTGGTGGGAAAATTGGACAGCCACATGGAGAAGAATGAAAAGTGGACAGTTTCCTTACACCATACACAAAAATAGACTCAAAATGGATGAAAGACCTCAATGTGAGACAGGAATCCATCAAAATCCTTGAGGAGAACACAGGCAGCAACCTCTTCAGCCTCAACCTCAGCAACTTCTTCCTAGACACGTTTTCAAAGGCAAGGGAAACAAAGGCAAAAATGAGCTATTGGGACATCATCAAGAAAAAAGCTTTGCACAGCAAAGGAAACAGTCAACAAAACCAAAAGACAACGGACAGAATGGAAGGAGATATTTGCAAATGTCTTACCAAATAAAGGCCAGTATCCAAAATCTATAAAGAACTTATCAAACTCAACACCCAAATAACAAATAGTCCGATCAAGAAATGGGCAGAAGACATGAACAGACATTTCTCCAATGAATACATACATATAGCCAACAGACATATGAAAAAATGCTCCCCATCACTTGGCATCAGAGAACTACAAATCAAAACCACAATGAGATACCACCCCACACCAGTCAGAATGGCTAAAATTAACAAGTCAGGAAAGAACAGATGTTGGGAGGATGTGGAGAAAGGGAAACCCTCTTACACTGTTGGTGGGAATGCAAGCTGGTGCAGCCACTCTGGAAAACAGCATGAAGTTTCCTCAGAAAGTTAATGGAACTATTCTATGACCCAGCAATTGCACTACTGGGGTATTTATCCCAATACAAAGGTAGTGATCCAAAGGGGCACCTGCACCCCAATGTTTATAGCAGCAATGTCCATAATAGCCAAACTATGGAAAGAACCCAGATGTCCATCAACAGATGAACAGATGAATTGATGAAGAAGATACTGTGTGTGTGTGTGTGTGTGTGTGTAACATATGTATGTGGAATATTAGCCATCAAAAAATGAAATCTTGCCATTTGCAGTAACATGGATGGAACTAGAGGGTATTATGCTAAATGAAATAAGTCAATCAGAGAAAGACAATTATATGATCTCAGTGATATGTGGAATTTAAGAAACAAAACAGGATCAAGAAAGAAAAAATAAGATGAATTCAGAGAGAGACAAACCATAGGAGAGTCTCAATCAGAAAACAAGGTTGCTGGAAGGGCAGTGGGTGGGAGAATGGGGTAACTGGGTGATGGACATTAAGGAAGGCACCTGATGTAATGAGCACTGGATATTATTTAAGACCAATGAATCACTAACCTCTACCTCTGAAACTAATAATATACTATTTGTTAATTAATTGAATTTAAATTGAAAAATAAATTTAAAAATTAAATAACCCTCCCAAAAAATAGAATTCCCTTTTTCTATATGAACATTAAGATTGCAGTAAGTTTTAAAACTTATTTTTTGTAACTGATAGGTCATACCTATCATAAATTTTTCCCTACTTAATGAAAAACAGTATGAAATAATGACACTTTCACTTTTTATTTTTCACAGTACTTTGACATATATTATCTCAGTTTCTCTTACAGAAACCCTGGAAGGTAGATAAAATAGGCATTATTTGGTATTCATATGTTTTATATATGATTTTGAAAAAATAGGTCAGTTAAGGTCTAGATCACTAGAAGGAATGATTTCATCATCTTTTGTATTTTGCACATAAAAATACTGTTTTTTTATTTTGGATGCGACATTTAAGGAAAACACTGACAGTCTAGGAGGCATCCAAAGAAAGAAGACAAAGGCTCTGTAAACAGTTCATTCTGGACAATATTTTAAGGACTTGGAAATATTTAACCTGAAGAAATGAAGTTAAAAGGAAAATATGACTATTTTTAGATATTTGAAAATGTATCAGGTGGAACAATAGTATATTAATAATCCCATGTGGTAGGTACTATTATTAAGCCCATTTTACAAATGAGGTAGTTGAAACTTAGAAAAGTAACCTAGTGAAGGTCACAAAGGAAGTGGTGGAATTGAATTTTAAAATCTGGCAGTCTAAGTCCAAAGATGGTGTTCTTACCCCGCTAAATACCTCCCCCAAAGGAGTAGTTAAGTGTTTCTCTAGAAGGCACAAAGGAGATTAATGAATAAAAAGAGACCACAACTGAACCTAAAAATGAAGTTCCTTATATGAGAATATACAGCCTCCAAATTGTAGTCTCCTGTCAGTGTGAGTTGGAGGAAGGGGGCTGGCCCTAATCAACTTTAAAGACCCTTTCAAGTCTAATTTCAGATTCTTCACTTGCCCAAGGTAACCCAACTAGTTAATGACCAAAATGACAACCAACATCTTCTGCCCATTTCTCAGTCCAGTGTTCAATCCACTAAGTAGAGTGCCCCAGTTTTTTTTCCCCCCAGTGGCAGCATAAATTTCCTCAAAATTCACTAATCTGTGAGAATGGGTAAAATCATGTTAAATTGTACTAGCTCGCTGCCCTTCTGTTGACACAGAACCTCTAGCCCCTACAAAATCCCTATAGAGAGGCTCTGGAGTCCCCATTAGAGTATCTCACATACATTCACAAATAGGCCTCCCGATGACCTTCCTGATATTCTGCCTATTACTGTGGCCCCTCCTTTGGGTACCCCACACATCCAGGGCCTCCCATAAAACATCAAAGTCTTCTTTCTTGCTGACACTCATAGTCCAGAGGGGTGTTATTATCTTCTCATATCCTCTTCTTGGTGCTGTGCCTCATAAAATAGAAATCTATGCAGTTCCTATTGTCAGCCTTTTGTCATAGACATTTTTCCATGAGGGGCACCTAGCTGGCTCAGTCTGTAGAGCATGCAACTCTTGATTTCCTTGGGGCCGTGAATTTAAGCCCTGCATTGGGAGTAGATTCTACTTAATAAAATAAAAAATAAAAATGTATGATAGATGTTTTTCCATAGCACTGAGACCTGTTCCCTATAGTCAAACTTGGGTTTAGTACTTTCCTATCCTCCTCTGCCCCATGTCTGATCTCTTCCTAGCAGACTCCTACCCTGCAATTCATCCTAAGATCCAGGCTCAGCCTCATGAGTCCAGACAAATCTGAATCTCAAATTAGGTTTAACCCTGCTATGTCGATAGTAGCCTGAAATCCACTTTTTTTTTTCTTTTAAGGTTCTTTTTTTTTTTTTTTTTAGTAAACTCTATTCTCAATGTGGGGCTCTAATTTACAGTCCTGAGATCAAGAGTCACATACCACCAACTGAGCCAGCCAAGTAACTTTTCAACTACTTTTTTTTTTCAACTACTTTTATAAAACATTGTTGCTAATAGTTGATAATTTAATTACATTGGAAAAACATGGATATTAAGCATACTAAACTCCTCTGGGGCAAGAGTAAGGTGTATTCTTTGGGGTACATCTCAATTCTCGTCTTTTAGTTATATCACTGATGGAGACTCTCAGCTTATATTGTATTTCCTTTTCAAAAATGAATGCATAGGGGAGCCTGGGTGGCTCAGTAGCTTAAGCATCTAACTCTTGACTTCAGCCCAGGTCATGATCTCAGGGTTGTGAGATCAAACCTGTGTCAGGCTAGCATGGAGACTGCTTAGGAGTCTCTCTCTCCCTCTCACTCTGCCCATTCCCCCACCTCTCTCTCTCTCTTAAAAAAAAAAAAAAGTGAATACACAAACATTACTCAAAGCCAGAAATGTCAGTCTAGTTTTGAAACTCCTGGACTTGTCTCTACACTCTGCATACCTGGATATAGCTCAGTTTCTAGATAGATGCTGTTTGCTTTAAATTGTATCTGTTCCTTTGAGATTGAACCTGATAGGTTAGGCATGTGATGATTCAGAAATATACTAAAATTTATTCATTTGTTCATTGAGTAAATAGGTAGTGAATAGCTACCATGTGCAGGTACTGTCTGTCCTAACCACTAAAGATATAGCAGTAAACCAAACAACCAAAATCCCTGTCCTCGTGGAGCTTATATTTTAGGAGGAGGAGAGGAATACTACATAGTAAATACAGACATTATAAAGTATATGAGAAAAATAGAACACAGGACATTGAGAGTGGGTTTGGGGAGGTAAGTAGTGTTGTGATTTTAAATATAGTTGACAGAATAGATTTCTAAGCAAAGACATACAGGAGATGAGGGATTGAGCTATGCACATATCTGGGAAAAGGGCATTCCCATGGCAGCCGTCCAAAGACTGAAACATGTGTGGTAAAGAAGAGAAGAAACAGGCCATGCAAATCGTGTAGAGCCTTATGGGACATTGAAAGGATTTTACTCTGAGTAAAATGGGAGCACTGCAAAAGAAAACAGAAACTCAAAGTGTGATTCATATGCATCAAAACTTGTGAACTCTACTCCCTAGGGCCCAGATTGTGGTCTCTACCATTTACCATTGAAAGGAAACAGGGCTTATTGAATAAATGACTGATTACAGATCTGAGGCAAGAAATGTCCAAGATGAACCTTGTGCACCTTGCTAGAGCAGAGAGCAAGAAAGCTACCAAAGACTGCTAGGATTGTGTTAAAAGAACTTAGTAGCCAACCTGGAGCACCTCCTACCTCACAAAGATGTAAATTTAGACTATTACCAAGGATAAGAACTGCAATAGTTTGACATACATAACATTTGTTCAAACCTGTGAATTCATAATGATACCTAAACAAAACAAAACAAAACTGATTTTGGTGTTCTTTGAGGATGCTGGTGAACCAACAACTCATCAATTTCAGAACTGGCAAATAAAGGGACTTTCCAACACCAACTGAAGTAACGGATAATCAAATAGAAGGTAAGTTTCTCTTTACTGCTGTACTGAAAAAGATTAACATAATTAGAATGCCACCATTTTACAAACATCTAACAAATTAATGTATCTAAGCAATGATCATTAATGGCTGCTAACATTAAGAAAAAGAGAAGCAACCTTAGTATAAGTAGTTGATTGGATGTTCTAGGGGCATGTCAACAATATACAGATACTTTAAGATCCACTTTCCACAGGAAATATGCTTTAAATAATTTTTCCATTAAATGTGATATATTTATCCTAAGATATTGGCACTCTCCATTCTTTGCAATAATGTCACACATCTGCAAGATGTCTGATCAGTCTCCCAAAAAAGAGCTCCTTGAATGAGTCTAAAGTTTATTTTTTTTAAGATTTTATTTATTTGACAGAGACAGACACAGCGAGAGAGGGAACACAAGCAGGGGGAGTGGGGAGGGAGAAGCACGCCTTCCGCAGAGCAAGGAGCCCGATGCAGGGCTCGATCCCAGGACCCTGGGATCATGACCTGAGCTGAAGGCAGACACTTAATGACTGAGCCACCCAGGTGCCCCTGAACATTCTTCTTAATATAGAATAAATACAACCTCTGAACTTAGATCCAATGAAATCCAAATGTAAAACACTGTCTCCTATGCAATTTTCTGTTTGCCATTTACTAGGAATTTAAATTATTTATCAATTTTTAACTCGCATAAAGAACAATCTGCAGAACATAAACTTCCTGAGTAAGTAAAATATACATTTTCAACATTAGGCATGGGTTTGACATGTTTAAATGTATCTAATTTCCCAAAGGCTATATTTTTGTCTTATCTTTTTTAACTATTAAAACTTATAAAAAGATATCTTATAAAAATGTAAAAAGATATTAAAAATAAAATTAAAATAACTCATAATTACACAAGTTAAAGATAACCACTATAAAAATGTTTTATTTCTGTGTACAGATACAAATTTTAGTAAAATTTGAATTATACTGTCTATGGTTTATTAACCTGATTTTTTTTTTACTTGATATTCTATAATGACAATCTTCAATGCCTGTAAAACTTCTATTTATGCTATCGGGAACATCCAAAACATTTACTTTTTTTAAGATTTTATTTATTAATTTAAAATCCAATGTTCTTGGAGAGCCTGGGTGGCTCAGCTCAGGTCATGATCCCAGAGTCCTAGGATCGAGTCCCACATTGGACTCCCTGCTCAATGGGAAGCCTGCTTCTCCCTCTGCCTGCTGCTCCCCCTGCTTGTGCTCTCTCTCTGACAAATAAATGAAAAAAAAATCTTTAAAAAAAAAATCCAATGCTCTTTGAAATTTTCAAAGAAGCAAGATTTTAAGAGAGAAGAGCTTTTAGGAGTTTCTCAACCTAGCTTCCAAAGGCAAGAACCACATTGATACTCTGTAGATATCCACTTTATATGGACTGGACAACAGCTATATGGGGCGTCTGGGTGGCTCAGTCGGTTGGGTGTCTACCTTTGGCTCAGGTCATGATTCCAGGGTCCTGGGATGAGACCTGCTCAGTGGGGAGCCTGCTTATCCCTCTCCCTCTGCCCCTTCCCCAGCTCAGACACACTCTCTACCAAATAGAAATCTTTAAGAAAAAAAAAAAGGATTTTATTTATTTATTTGAGAGAGTGAGCTAGAGAGACAACACAAGCCAGGGGGAAATGCAGAGGGAGAAGCAGACTCCCACTGAGCAGTGAGCATGATGTGGGGCTCAATCCCCAGGACCCTGGGATCATGACCTGAGCCGCAGGTGGACGCTTAACTGACTGAGCCATCCAGGCACCCCAGAACATTTCATTTTTATGGATATTTAATAACTAGCCAATTCCCTAAGTAAGACTGAAAGTTTTGATTGCTTTGAATTTTGTAATGATGACAAATTTTATAGCAATAAATACTCCAAATGATAATGCTGCACTGGTTATCCTTGGGTAGTAGGTTTATATTCCATCCATGAATTTTTTTTAAACATTTTATTTATTTATTTATTTGTTTGACAGAGACAGAGAGAGAGAGAGAGAGAGAGCACAAGGAGGAGGAGCAGCAGATGGAGAGGGAGAAGTAGCCTCCCCACTGAGTAGGGAGTCCGATGTGGGGCTCGATCCTGGGACTCCAGGATCATGACCTGAGCTGAAGGCAGACACTTAACGGACTGAGCCACCTAGGCATCACCACCATCCGTGAATTAAAATGCTTCTGGTAATGTATCTTCTCACATCCATTTGCCATACTAGTCTGTACTGCACCCCAACTGGTACCCTCTCTCCCCAGTCTTTTCCCATGCCCAGTATACAGGAGTAAGAAACTACCTAACATGCTTAACCATGTACATTCCTTCCAGCTTCTTGCCTTAAGTAAAATCTGCTCCTTCCTTGAGGGTACCATCTCCCTTTGCATCCTTTTTTTCTTTTTCTTTTTTTTTTAAGAAATCCCCACACCCAACATGGGGCTCAAACTCAGGACCCCAAGATCAAAAGCCAAATGTTTTACCACCTGAGCCAGCTAGGTGCCCCCCTTTGCAGGGGGCAAACTTCCTGACAATTATTCTTGACAATTCTTGACAATTATTCCTTCATATTTATGTATAACCCCTGATTTAAAAAATATATATTTTACTGATTTGGGCAGGGGAAATGGAAGGGAGAAAGGGTCCCAAGCAGACTCTGCACTGAGCATGGAGCCCAAGGCAGGGCTGGATCCCAGGACCCTGAGATCACGACATGAGTCCAAACCAAGTTGGTCACTCAACCATCTGTGCCACCCAGGCACCCCCCTCCTCTGATTTTTTCATGGTCATTCTACCTGACTTGCCACGCTTTGTCCTGCCTTAAGGCAATTCTTTTCCTACTGTCTAGTTACTGCCTTTTACTAATTTTGAAGAGTTCAGGACCAGGTTTGCTGTGCTATTCTGTATCATCTGTTTCCAATGTCCACACATCAACATCCAAACAATTTGGCATCTCGGTTCTTTGACTTGTTCCATTTTCTGCCCTCCACACCCAGCATTCATAACTGGGATCCACTGGCCTTCAAGAAGCCGTGATGGAATTCAAGGGAACTATGAACTTGGGCAGGGAAAATCTGTATCTTTATTTTCACTAAGCATTAAGTGAAATTCACTAAGCTTCAATCATAATGGTAGACAATATACCACTGAATTACTAGCAGTAGGTATGGCTTTATCACCATAGAAAACACAGCTATTTTTATATACATTGCATTACAGTTACTTTCACATACAAGTACTTAAGAATTTTATGTATCCTTATTTCTACCTAGAAATTACGGTTCTTTTTAAGCCTGCCACAAGATCTTGTTGTTTAATGCAAAGAAGCACAGTATCTTAGTCCATTCAGGCTGCTGTAACAAAATACCATATACTAGTTAGCTTATTAGCAACAAAAATTTATTTCTCACAGTTATAGAGGCTGGAAGTCCAAGATCAGGATGCCAGCATGGTCGAGTGAGAGCTCTCTTCTGGGTCACAGCTTCTCGTTGTATCTTCACATGGTAGGAGCGAGGGAGCTCTTTGGGGTCTCTTTTAGAAGAGCACTCATCCCATTCATAGGGGCTCCACTCTCGTGACCTAATCATCTTCCAAAATCTCAACCTCCTAACATTATCATGTTGGTGTTAGGATTATGACATGGGGGTTCTGGGGGAACACAAACATTCAGGTCATGGCACACATACATTGCTGTAGCCCATGTTTAGTTTGTTTAAAGATTTTTATAATGGGGTGCCTGGGTGGCTTGGTTGTTAAGCGTCTGCCTCCCTTCGGCTGAGGTCATGATCCCAGGATCCCAAGATCACAACCTGAGCCAGAGGCAGTAGATCAACCAACTGAGCCACCCAGGGACCCCTGGAAGTCTTGATTCAATATTTGTTGAATGAATGAATATGATTTGTGAAACTGGAGGAGGAATTTGCCTTAGACCAGAGGAGGGATACCATTCGATTGTAGTGAGAGGGAAGGATAAACTGTGGCTACATATGACGGCTGGCATAAGGAAATTGTGTCCACTCAAGTCTTTAAAATTCTCCATGAAGAGGGAGGTGAAATCTCTGCTGAGGTGAGGGGAAAGTTGAGGTAGGGGGAGGGAGGAATTAAGAGCTATGGAACAGAAAGGAAATCTGAAAGGGGGAAGAAAACTAACAGGAGAAAGGAGGACTGCCTAGAAGTATTGAGGGGCTGCTTCAACAGACAAATGGATAAAGAAGATGTGGTCCATATATATAATGGAATATTACTCAGCCATCAGAAAGGATGAATACCCACCATTTGCATTGACATGGATGGAACTGGAGGGGATTATGCTTAGTGAAGTAACTCAAGCAGAGAAAGACAATTACTATATGGTTTCACTCATATGTAGAACATTAGATATAGCACAGAGGATATTAGGGGAAGGAAGGAGAGAGAGATGAACCTTGAGAGACTATGGACTCCCGGAAACAATCTGAGAGTTTCAGTGGGGAGGGGGGTGGGGTGGGAGGCGGTAGCCAGGTGATGGGTATTAAGGAGGGCACCTGTTGTAATGAGAACTGGGTATTATATGCAAATAATCAATCATTGAACACTACATCAAAAAAAAAAAGAATGTAACATTTAAATAATGAAGTGGGAAAAAAACAATGAAAAAGGAAAACAGACAGTATATCCTTAATAACTCAGGAATAAAATTCTATGAAGCATGATTTGGTATAATTAAAAAAAGTTTTATGATATTTCCACTTATTTCAAGGCAATTTCAAATAAGAATCTGCATTTAAGTATGATTTATAGGTATTGTTACTCTTATCTGGAAAAATATGCAAACCTAGAAGTGTTTTGACAGGGCTCTTGACTTTATAAAAAAACTAGACCATTCTAATTTGTCAAAAAGATAGAGGACCATGAAAAGTGTTTGTTTATGCAAAGGACCGATTTAATGGTTTTTTGGGGGTTTTTTTAAAAGATTTTAGGCTGAGAGGCAGGCAGAGGGAGGAGGAAGCAGGCTCCCTGCTGAGCAGAGAGCCCGATGCGGGCCTCAATCCCAGGACCCTGAGATCATGACCTGAGCTGAAGGCAGAGGCTTTAACCCACTGAGCCACCCAGGTGCCCTTGATTTAATGGTTTTGTTAAAAAAATAATAATCATCGTAATAAAGTCAAAATTTTTAATCATTAAAAAAAATAAAGCATTGAGGGGCTGGTTGAGGGTAGAGACATAAATCTGCCCTGCTGTGTGACTTCTGTACCAAGGCAAATGGTGGGGGCAAATACCTGGGGTTTCGCCAGGTAGTAGCCAAGGAAAGACAATAGGGGTAAGAGAATTGGGAACATTGGCACAAGAGGACCACTGATAAGTCTTGAAACAATCTTTAAATTAAATCTTTAAATTAAAAATTCCCTGGGAAGGGAAGTTAAACACAAGTATCGTATATTTGATATACAGCATTTCCCCCTTATCAACAGTGTCACTTTCTGTGGGTTCAGTTACAGTACCTACATCATTCACTTCGCTTTATCTCATCATGTAGGCATTTTATCATCTCATGTCATCATGAGAAGGGTAAGTACGGTACAATAGGTATCTTTTTTTTTTTTAAGATTTATTTATTTATTTATTTGACAGAGAGAGAGAGATCACAAGTAGGCAGAGAAGCAGGCAGAGACGGGAGCGGGGGTGGGGGGAAGCAGGCTTCCCGCTGAGCAGGGAGCCCGATGTGGTCCTCCATCCCAGGAGGCTGAGATCATGACCTGAGCCGAAGGCAGAGGCTTTAACCCACTTAGCCACCCAGGCACCCAGGTACAATAGGTATCTTAAGAAAGAGAGAACATGTTCACATAACTTTTATTACAGTATTGTTAAAATTTTTCTATTTTGTTATTAGTTATTGTTGTTTTTATTTTATTTTAAAATTTTTGAAAGATTTTATTTTTTAAGTACCCTCTACACCCAGTGTGGGGTTCAAACTCACAAGCCCAAGATGAAGAGTTGCATGCTCTACTGACTTAGCAAGCCAGGCACCCCTTAGTTATTGTTGTTAATCTCTTACTGCACCTAGTTCGTAAATTAGACTATATCATGGGTATGTATGTATAGTGAAAAACATAGCATATTTAGTGTTTGGTACTACCCATGGTTTTGGGCATCCACTGGGGGCTTGGAAAGTATCCCTGCAGATACAGGGGACTACTGTATAACACAGAGGTTCTTAACTACTTGAGCCAGCGACTACTTGCCAATCTGGTGAAGCCTTTTGACCACTTTTGAAAAGAAAAAAATATATGTATATATATTTTTATTTTTATCAAAAATAATTTTAAGATTTTATTTATTTGACTCAGAGAGAGAGAACACAAGCAGGGAGAGCAGCAGGCAGAGAGCTAGAGGGAGAAGCAGGCCCCCTGCTGAGCAGGAGTCTGCCATGGGGCTGATCCCAGGACCCCGGGATCATGACCCAAGCCAAAGGCAGCTGTTTAACCCACTGAGCCACCCAGGTGCCCCTCAAAAAATATTTTTAAGTTTATAAAACAAAATATCTAGGGTTATATATAAAACCCTTTACATTAAAATACAAGGGCGCCTGGGTGGGTCAGTCGATTAAGTGTCTAACTTCAGCTCAGGTCATGACTTTGGGGTCCTGGGATTGAGCCCCATGGGGTCCCCACTCAGCAGGGATTGCTTCTCTCTCCCTCTGCTCTTCTCCCACCTCATGTGCATGCTCTTTCCCTTTCAAATAAATAAATGAAATCTTCATTTTGAAAAACCCTTAAAATATAGATATAAAAATCTCTCTTTTTTAAGATTTTATTTATTTATCTGATGGAGAGACACAACGAGAGAGGGAGCGCAAGCAGGGGAAGTGGAAGAGGGAGAAGCAGGCTTCCCGCCCAACAGGGAGCCGGATGCTGGGCTCAATCCCAGGACCCTGGGATCATGACCTGAGCCTAAGGCAGATGCTTAATGATCTTTAAATTAAGTCTTTAAATTAAAAAAGGCTTCCTATGTGTGTTATAAGTTATATTCCACCCCCCAAAAAAAGACCTGTTGAAGTCCTAAGCCTCAGTACCTCAGAATATGACCTCATTTGGAAATAGGGTCATTGCAGATGTAATTAGTTTAGATGGGGTGGACCCCCTGATCCAATATGACTGGTGTCCTCATAAGAAGATGGTCACGTGAAAGCAGAGACACAGAGGGAATGTCATGTTGCAATGAAGGCAGAGATTAGAGTTCTGCAGCTGCAAGCCAAGGAAAGCCAAAGATTGTCTGCATACTACCAGTAGCTACGAAGAGGCAAGGAAGGTTCCAGAGGGAGCTTAACCCTGCCAATACCTTGATTTCACAGTTCTAGCCTCCAGAGCCTATGAGACAATAAATTTCTATAGTTTTGAGCCACCCAGCTTGTGGCACTTTTTTACATCAGCCCTAGGAAACAAATATACTGTTGTAGGCACAAAACAGTAAACACAGCAATGATCCCTGGCCTGTTTGTGGAGCTTATGTGCCCTCTTTAGAAACTGAATATAAACATCATCCCTTTTTTCTCCACTGTATTCAACTTCTCCCTCTCTCCTGGCTCCTCCCAACTGTAGGTATTCAGTATCTCTCTCTGTTTTTTAAAGATTTATTGATTTATTTGAGAGAGAGGGAGCGAGAGAGCACGGGGTGGGGCAGAAAGAGAGGGAGAGGATCTCCAGCAGACCATGGGCTGAGCGCAGAGCCCGATGCTGGATCTCAAGACCCTGAGATCATGACCTGAGCCAAAATCAAGAGTCAGATGTTTAACCAACTGAGCCATCCAGATGCCCCAAAGTATCCAGCATCTCTTTACATAGAAATTAAAATTTCCCTGGCCTTCATGTTCCTTTCTAACTAGGAGGTTATCTCTTGTTCCTCTTTTATAACCGTATTTCTTGAAATAGTCATCTCCACTTGTCTTTATATACTGATCTCCTACTCACACTTCAGCCCTTTATATTCTCACCCTTGTCCTCCACTGAATTTCCCTCTGCCAAGGTCCCCAGATGAACTTATCACTAAGACCAATGGAACCTTGAGTTCCCTCCTTGCTTGATCTCTCAGCAGCATCTGATCATGCTGACTAGTTTTTCCTGCAATGCTTTTCATTTGGTGTCTGTAAAGCTCTCCTCTCCTATAGTTTCTCCACATTTTGTGACTGCTCCTTCCCAGACTGTTTTGAAAACATTTCTTCCCCATAAATGTTGGTGTTTTTTAAGGCACTAGGCTGGGTCCTTTTCTTACTTTGCACACTCTTCCTAAGCAATCTCTCTTATTTCCCTGGCTTTAGTCATAATCTTTATGTGGACAATTTCTAAATCCATAGCTCTAGTTTGTATCTCTTTCCAGAGATTCAGATCTGAATATTCTACTGTCTATAAACATCACTACCATGGGATATGTGTACCTCAAATGGAATACTTTTTTTTTTAAGATTTATTTATTTATTTATTTGACAGAGAGAGAGATTACAAGTAGGCAGAGAGGCAGGCAGAGACAGAGGAGGATGCAGGCTCCCTGCTAAGCCGGGAGCCTGATGTGGGGCTCGATCCGAGGACCCTGAGATCATGACCTGAGCTGAAGGCAGAGGCTTTAACCCACTGAGCCACCCAGGCGCCCCTCAAATGGAATACTTTTAACTTCCTTCCCACCCCTCCATTTCAGTTCTTCCTCTAACATTCCCAGAAAATGACATTTCCATTCTTCCCATTGCCAAAGCCATTCCTTGGACTCATTCCTAACTCCTCTCTCCCTTATCCCTCTACAACCAAGCAATCTACACATGCTATTGGCCTGGCAGTCCAAATATTTCTTGAAACCACCTGCTTTTCCCCAATTTCAAGGGTACTCCTTTAGTATTGATCACTATCCTCTCTCATCTTAATTGTTACACCACCTTCTTTATTGCTCTCAGGGCCAGTGTCAGGGTCAGATGACTTGTGCAATCATGCAGGGCCCTCACTTGAAAGAGCCCCTTGCTTGGTTTTATGTTCTAAGGTTGCCATCTTGAAATACTTAACATTTTTATCATTGAACTTATATTTTGTAAATGAAGTCCAATAGGAGTCCAACAGAGCATATGTATGAGCAGAGGAGATAAAGGTAATATGCATGTCTGTCATTTCTTGCCATTCTATTTCTATATAGTGGCCACAATGCCTCATGAGCACAGAATTCCAGTGGACCCACCATGTATGAAAATTCAATGAGGCTCACATGAGTAGAAGGCAAAAGTTAAGTCTGTGGCAAAAGAAAACCATGATTTCCACTGGGGGAACAGAACTCGTTTTGAAGGCAAAAAAAAAAAAAAAAGGCAATGGCATTCTAAGAAATATCAATGACCAAGCACCCGATGATACCCTTTTTTAAAATTCATGTTATGTCCCTGCGTTAACCAAAAACTTATGCTGAAATGGAATAGAAAGAAAGGGAAAGGGCAAACCCATATTTACTTTTCTTTTCAGACCCTCCTTACTCAACAGCATTCCAAAGAGGAAAGTATTGGTAGAATATGCACCAATCAAAAAGTGAAAAAAAAAGTTGAGTTGGTTTGTACAGTATCTCCACTGTTTTGAAAGAACAAAATACATAAGCGTGTTCCAGTTATGAAATACAAACTGTATAATTTCCATGATTCTTCATAAAAGGTAACTGTTCTGATATTTGCATCTAGAGCTGGCTTTGCACAATATAAATATGAATGGTAAATTTTATGCTAATAATATAAAATTTTAATTTTTTATATTTAGAATGTTAGATGACAAATAGAAAACATTATGACAAGTGAAGAGTAAGACCACAGAAGAATTAAAAAGCTTTATATTTTAGTACCTTTAACACCACATTTTTCCCATTTTTTTTTCAACAAGAAGCTCTATTCATTTTGTACTAGACTCAGCAAATTATGTGGCCAGCTCAGGTTGCCCTCACCAATTCATCCTATAGCAAGACTGAACATAACTGTAAATATTAAGTCATTTTCTTGTTTAAAGCCTTTCTGAAACTTGCCAAGACCTTGGCAAGTTGCACTCTACACAAGGATGCTCAAGGAGGGGCACCTGGGTGGCTCAGTCAGTTAGCACCTGCCTTCAGCTCCTGTCATGATCCTGGGGTCCTGGGAATGAGCCCTATGTCGAGCTCTGTGCTCAGTTGGGAGTCTGCTTCTCCCTCTCCCTCTGCCTGCCACTCTGCCTACTTGTGTGCTCTCTCTCTCTCTCTCTCTGTCAAATAAATAANGGATGCTCCAGGAGGAGAAAGGGATCTGAAATCCAGCTTGCTCTCTGCCTGCCCTGCTTTGCACCCTGACATGTGGTACAATACTGACCTTAGATCAAGGTGAGGCCCCCGGCCTGGCTTCCTTGCTTTATAGTGGTGTTAACTTTAAAGTGTATGCAAATCAGCTAGAGGTCTTGTTAAACTGAATATTCCAATTTGGTTGGTCTGGGATGAAGCCCAAGATTCTGCATTTTTTTTAAGATTTTTCAAAAGGATTTTATTTATTTACTTGAGAGAGAGGAACAGACAGAGAGAGAGAGCAGGAGGGGAAGAGAGAGAGAATCTGAAGAAGACTTCATACTGAGCACAGAGCCCAACGTGGGGCTCAATCCCATGACCACGAGATCATGACATGATCTGAAACCAAGAGTCAGACGCTTAACTGACTGAGCCACCCAGGCAGGCGCTTCTACACATTTTACTTTTTAAAGTAATCTACACCCAACGTGGGGCTTGAACTCATAACCCAAGATCAAGAGTCACATGCTATACCCACCAAGCCAGCCAGGTACCCCTTTGAGATCCTTCATTTTTACAAGCTTTCAGGTGATGCCCATGTTGCTGGTCCATGGACCACATTTTGAGTACGAAGCCTTTAGAGGACACTGCTCTTGGGATCCTCAGGCAATGCCACTTTCATACAAAAACCCCATTTGGGTTCAGATACCCAGGACCATAGAATTCCCTGTCCAAACAGTTCTGAATCCACTTTCTAATGGGAGAAAGGGAATGGTGAATAGAACTAAGACAAGTGGGTCAAGATGTCCACATGTATATGAACAAGGCCCTTTTTGATGGATTTAGAGGATGACTTGGAAGTAGAAATAGAAGGGGACTAGGCTTGAAGTCATATGCCAACACTGACTGTAGATCAATTAGATTGATCTACAACATTAAGATGTGGGCCTCTATTTGTACTCTTACCCTAAGCTTTGCAAATGTTAGGGGCAATTCTGTGGAACTTCATCCACCATGAGGAAGGCGCATCTTCTTTGGAGGAAGACATTTCCACTGCACTTTTTACTCTCCAAGGCCCGACCTAGAGTTTCTAAGTTGCAACTGCCCAGAGAGGATGCTTATTTTTAGTTCACAGAAAGGCTCAGAGTAGCCTTGTAGGAGGTAGACAGTATTTTTTAAAAGTAAAATTGAACATGAAAGAAAATATAGGAGAACTTTGTACATAGTAAAAATATTGTCATGAAATATGGTTCATATATACATATCTATGAAATTTGTAAATTGGGGCATCTGGGTGGCTCAGTGGATTAAAGCCTCTGCCTTCGACTCAGGTCATGATCTCAGGGTCCTGGGATCGAGCCCCGCATCAGGCTCTCTGCTCAGCAGGAAGCCTGCTTCCTCCTCTCTCTGCCTGCCTCTCTGCCTACTTGTGACCTCTCTCTCTCTCTCTCTCTGTCAAATAAATAAATAAAATCTTAAAAAAAAAGAAATTTGTAAATTAGTGGCATCATGAACTCTTTTTCTTTGAGTCATAGTCAAAAAAGTGTGAAAGCTTCAGTTCCAGATGGTAAAAACCTTCATAACTGGTTGTAGATTATCTCTCCACAATCACATCTTGCAATTAATTTTCCTTCCCCAGACCTGCCTTCTGCCTATGTAAGCACTTTGCATTCTAACTGCCATGACCTTTTTTCCATTTCTAGAAGGCATGTTTCTTATCCTAGCACTTGCATATGTTTTCCTTTAGCCTGGAACCTTCTTTCTCTATGTCTTCACTCCTCAGCCTTGAGGATTCAGTACAGACATCACCTCCTTGGAAAGCCTTTTCTGATCCCCTATGTTCAGGTAAGTCACTCTTCCTAAGGACTCCTACAGCATCCTTTCCCCTAGTGTTGAATTCATCACCATGTTGTATAACTGCTTAGCTGACTTTTGATCTTCTGTGGGAAGGGACAATGACTGTTTTGTTTATCTGTACCTCTATTGTTGAGCACAGAATCTGGCATATAGGAAGTGCTCAACACATATTGTTGCACTGAATTAAAAACACATTTTCTATTTTCTTTTTTTAAAAAAGCAATCTCTACACCCAACATGGGGCTCAAACTCATGACCCCGAGATCAACAGTCAGATTACCAACTGAGCCAGACAGGTGCCCCACATATTTTCTATTTTCTATGTAAAATATATTATACTATTATATATATGCATCATATTGTACTTAAATATTTTCAAGGTCTATGATTATTTTCTTAGGATAAAGCCCTAGAAGCAAAATTATTACTAGATCAAGGAATATTATCATTTTAAAATCCTTGACATATATTGGTAACTTCATTTCCAGAGGTTTATTATTCTAAATCTATTTAGGAACTATTGGGGCACCTGGGTGACTCAGTAGTTAAGCATCTGCGTTTGGCTCAGGTCATGATCCCAGGGTCCTGGGATTGAGCCCCACATCGGGCTCCCTGCTCTGTGGGAAACCTGATTCTCTCTCTCCTCTCCTACTCCCCCTGCTTGTGTTCCCTCTCTCGCTGTGTCTCTCTCTGTCAAATAAATGGATAAAATTTTTTTTAAAAAGGAGCTATTGACAATTTCTGCCATATTCAGTCAATCTCATTTAGAAGTATATATCTCTTATAACTCTTTTCCTCTCGATTTATGCAAGTCTTATTTTTATAATTACTGAATATAATTTTATAATTTTCCTGATATACGATCTTCATAATCTTTTTTCTTTCTTTCTTCTTCTTCTTCTTCTTTTTTTTTTTTAGAGAGGGAGGGGGTGGGGAGAGGGACAGAGGAAGAGGGAGAGAGAGAATCTTAAGCAGGCTCCACAGTCAGAACCGAGCCTGACATGGTGCTGGATCTCACAGTCCTGAGATCATGACCTGAGCTGAAATCAGAAGTTGGACACTTAACCACCTGAGCCACCCAGGCGCCCCGATCTTCATAATCCTTTTAAAGGTGACTAAGCATTTAAATATATTTTATATGTATATGTGTGTGACTATGCACACACACACACACACACACACACACACACACACACACCCCTGTGTAAAATCATCATCATTGTGAATCCAAAGTCTTCTCCACCATATTTTTATTACCAGGAATTGCTGGTATATAGGCAATCTAATAGAGTTGGTGATTGCTTTCTTATCTGGCTACTGTATTGATCTTTCAATTATAAATGTACACAATCTTATCATATGTAAATAATAATACATATATTTTCTCTTTTCTACAGTTATGCTTCTTATTTGTTTCACATCTCACGTTATTGCTAGAGTTTTCAGGAGCGCCTGGGTGGCTCAGTCGGCTAGTGTGTGCCTTCGGCTCAGGTCATGATCCCAGGGTCCCAGGAGGATGGAGCCCCATGTCAGCTTCCTGCTCAGCAGGAGCCTGATTCTCCCTCTCCTCCCCACTGGTACTCTCTCTCAGTATCTCTGTCTCACTCTCTCTCTCTCAAATAAAAAAATAAAATCTTTTTAATAAATTGCTGTAATTTTCAGAACTTGTTAAATAAAGATAATAAGGGCAGGGTCCCCTTTGTATTCCTTACTTTAATGGAAACTCTAGTATTTCAGTTTTAAGTGTGATATTATCTGTATTTCATGAAAATATTCTTTATTATTTTAAGGAAGTTTTCTTCACTTTCTAGCTTACTGTAATTAAGACTCAAAACTAGGGGCACCTGGGTGGCTCAGTTGTTAAGCATCTGCCTTTGGCTCTTGGGATAGAGCCCCGAATCGGGCTCCCTGCTCAGCAGGAAGCCTGCTTCTCCCTCGACCATTCCCTCTGCTTGTGTTCCCTCTCTCGCTGTGTCTCTCTCTCTCAAATAAATAAATAAAATCTAAAAAAAAAAAAAAAAGACTCAAAAATAGAGGCACCTGGCTGGCTCAGTTGGCAGAACAAGCAACTACTGATCTTGGGGTTGTGAGTTTGAGCCCCACGTTGGGTATAGAGATTATTTTTTTTTAAGATTTTATTTATTCATTTGAGACACAGAGAGAGAGAGAGAGAGAGAGAGAGAGAGAGCATGAGCAGGGGGAGAGAGAGAACCAGACACCCCACTGAGCCAGGAACCCTACATGGGGCCCAAGACAGTCCCATGCAGGGCCTAATCCTGGGACTCGGAGATCATGACCCAAGCCGAAGACAGACTCTCAACCATCTGAGCCACCCAGGTGTCCCTAGAGACTACTAAAAAAAAAAACAACTCAAGGGGCTCCTGGGTGGCTCAGTTGGTTGAGCATCCAACTCTTGGTTTTGGCTCAGGTCATGATCTCATGGTCTCCGGATTGAGCCCCACCTCAGGCTCCACACTCAGCTGGGAGTCTGCTTGAGATTCTCTCTCTCCCGCTGCCCCTTCCACTTGCACACACACACTCTCTCTCTAAAATGAATAAATAGATATATTTTAAAAACCTCAAAAGTAGGGCACCTGGGTGGTTCAGTTGATTGAGTGGCTGCCTTCAGCTCAGGTCATGATCTTCAGGTCCTGAGATCAAGCCCCACATCAGGCTCCCTGCTCATGGAGGAGTCCACTTCTCCCTCTCCCTCTGCTGCTTCCCCTGCTTGTGCTCTCACTTGCTCTTTCTCTCAAATAAATGAATAAGATCTTTAAAAAAAAACCTCGGGCGCCTGGGTGGCTCAGTGGGTTAAAGCCTCTGCTTTTGGCTCAAGTCATGATCTCAGGGTCCTGGGATCGAGGCCCGCATCAGGCTTCCTGCTCAGCGGGGAGCCTGCTTCCTCCTCTCTCTGCCTGCCTCTCTGCCTACTTGTAATCTCTCTCTGTCAAATAAATAAAATCTTTAAAAATATATATAAATAAATAAAAATAAAATAAAAAATAAATTTAAAAAACCCTCAAAAGTAGGTTTTGTTTTTATCATATGCTTTTTAAGCACTTATCTAGATGAATAATACACCTTCCTCCATTTGACCTATTGATGTGATATATTAAATCAGGTGTTTTGGGATAAACTCAACCATTTTTTTAACCAATTGAAGAATTGAACTTGCAAGTACTTGTTTTATTTAGGATTTTTACATTTCTTTCATAGTGAAAATTGGTCTGAATTTGTGTATGTGTGCTTTGTCAGGTTTTATATCAAAGTTTATGCTGATTTTATAAATTAACTAAGAGACTTTTTATCTTTCTCCATTCTATATAACAGTTCCTATAACACCATAATTATATTTTTCAGGAGAGAATCCACTCTTCAAACTACCTAGGCCCCAAATCCTTTGAGGAGTTAATTCTTTAATATCTGTTTCAATTTCTTCCATAGTTTTTAAACTTTTTCTGTTTTCTGCTCAACTTAAGTTTGATTACATATTTTTCTAGAAAAATTTCAATTTTATCAATATTTCCAAACATATGGCCAGGCATTATGAAGTTGTACATAAAATATTCATGTTTTTTTAAAAGATTTTTTTTTTCAGATTTTTTATTTATGCGTTTGACAGAGAGAGAAGCAGCGAGAGAGGGAACACAAGCGGGAGGGAGTGGGAGAAGGAGAAGTAGGGTTCCTGCTGAGCAGGGAGCCTGACGTGGGGCTCTATCCTAGGATCATGACCTGAGCTGAAGGCAGATTTAATGACTGAGCCACCCAGGTGCCTCTAAAGATTTTTAATTTTTAAAAAATAATCTCTCTACCCATCATGGGGCTCGATCTTACAACCCAAAGATCAAGAGTCACAAGCCGCACCAGCTGAGCCAGCCAGGAACCCCAAAATAAACATGATTTTTTAAAAAAAATCTTGTATCAGTCATTGTATTATTATTCTTAATTTTCTGAATTGTGTTTTCACCCTCTTACCTCAGTTAAACTGCCTGCCTTTTGTCTGCATTACTGGTTCTTTAGAAGGAAAAATAATTTGGGGGTATATAAATCAATTACATTATTTTCTTACTGTTCAATTAATTTTTTTGTTTTTCCTCATTTTTTCCTTTAAAAATTTTACCTTATGTTATTTTGTAGTTCTCTATTTCTGATTGGAATGTTATGCTTAATTCATTTCTTTTCTTTTTTTTTTTAAAGATTGTATTTATTTATTTATTTGACACAGAGAGAGATTACAAGTAGGCAGAGAGACAGGCAGAGAGAGAGGAGGAAGCAGGCTCCCTGCTGAGCAGGGAGCCCTATGCAGGACTCGATCCCAGGACCCTGAGATCATGACCTGAGCTGAAGGCAGAGGCTTTAACCCACTGAGCCACCCAGGTACCCCAATTCATTTAGTTTCATTCGATATTTTTCCAAGGTGAAAAATATGTAAGATCATAAGTTTGCCTGTAAGTGCAGCTTTGGTTGCATCTATACCTTTTGCTATAAATACTACACTGAAATTTGGCTTTGGCTTTGGGATTAGGCTAAAATCTGCCATCTGATTATTACATTTCAGCTTTAGCTTGTGGAAGACTGACTTGTCAAATGCTGAGTTCAAAAGAATTCAAGGCATCTCTGAATTTGTGTGCAACCAATGACCAGTAGTCATATATATTACCATGATCTTTAGTCAGATTAAGTACATCAGTAATGTGAACAAGGCTTGTCATTTGGATATATTCTGAATATAGGGCAAGCATTTTAGATGTTCCTTTAGTAAAAAACCATATGCTCTGTATGTTGAAATTCTATCAGTCAGTTGAAGTATAACAGTATGTCTATTATTGTAAGAGTTTAACATTACAATGATTAGTGATGATTGTGAAAAGTAGGTAAAGGTGTCCAAAATATACATATTAAATGAGAAAGGATGTTATATTAGTAAAATTATATAGATCATATGAGACTATTATTGTCAAATATATGAAAATAATATTAGTATCTGGAGAGAGAAAAATCATCGCTTCTCTGCCTTTTGGGCAAGATCAAGTGTGGAGAGAAAAAATCAGAAGATTGTATTTTTGTACAGTGATCATCCTGGCAATGAGGTTCTAGGACATTTTTACTTCTACTTTATATGTTGATGTGATGGTTAATGTTTCATTAAGAGAATACATTATGGGCGCCTCGGTGGCTCAGTGGGTTAAAGCCTCTGCCTTCAGCTCAGGTCATGATCTCAGGGTCCTGGGATCAAGGCCGGCATCGGGCTCCCCGCTCGGCAAGGAGCCTGTTTCCTCCTCTCTCTCTGCCTGTCTCTCAGCCTACTTGGGATCTCTCTCTCTCTCTCTGTCAAATAAATAAATAAAATCTTAAAAAAAAGAGAGAATACATTATTTTTTATAAGAAAAGACAATAAATATATTTAAAATACAAACAAAGCTGAAGATATGCAAGTTTGCAGTATGATAAACTATTTGATGATCTTCCTTTTCTTGGAAGATTCTGTGACCCAGTCACCTAGGACTTTCATTTCCTCACACTTTTTCTTGCTGGCCTTTCAACTACTTCACAAACTATTATGCATGTACAAGGGAAGAAAAACTAGTCAATTATGTCACATTTTATTAGCTATGATGAAGAAATAGACAAAGCGATACAATTGAATCATGTAAATTGTTCAATCTTAAATGGGATGTTCTAATTGGGTCCTTTTGTGCTTGATCAAGGAACTCAGGTTAGCCAAATAGATTGTTATTTTAATACATGGGAGAGGGGTGAGCATTAGGGAGGATTGAGGAATCTGAGACTCAGTGATGCGATGATTCTCTAGTCAGGAGTCACAGAAATTGGAACTGGAGGGACAATAGGACCCAGGAGGCTCATAGGACTGACAGCTCTGTGTCTCCTCTCTTGCAGTATATGGCTTTTCTTTTTCAGAGACTCTTTGCCTATCTTTGAATTTTTGCTCTATTTTCCTCCTGCTTCCCATGGCCTAGTCCCTCTCTCTCTACAATTTACATCCATTCTCTTCACACTTATCTTCTCAGAAGCCTTACTCCTTTGTTCAATTCCTCTCTCTCCTGCATCCTCAAACTTTTTCTTTCTATTGGACTTTATGCGCAGGTATTTAAATATGTTTCTCCCATCTTATTTTTTTTAAGATTTTTTTATTTATTTGACAGAGAGAGAGAGAGAGATTACAAGTAGGCAGAGAGGCAGACAGAGAGGGGGAAGCAGGCTCCCCGCTGAGCAGGGAGCCCGATGCGGGGCTCTATCCCAGGACCCTGAGACCATGACCTGAGCGAAAGGCAGAGGTTTTAATCCACTGAGCCACCCAGGCACCCCTGTTTCTCCCATCTTAAAAACTAAAACAAGCAAACCTAACAAGGCATAAATAAATAAATAAATAAATAAATAATCAATCCCTGTCTTGAACTCAAATCTTCCTTAAGCAACCACGCATCTTTCTGGGCCCTTTCTCAAAGGTCTTGAAAGAGCAGTCCAGATATGCTGGCTCCACCTCCCTTTCACTGGCTCCTTGTTGGCTCTCGCCCTTATGTTGTTAATGAAACTGCTCTGCTTAAGATCCCATTTTTTTCCAGTTTCACCCTAAACTCTTAACCACATTCATTCAACATAATTGATTCCTACTATTCCTTAAATACCTTCCTCTCTTTTCTGAAACTTCACACTTTCTTGTTTTTTCTTCTACCATTCTGGCTATTCCATCTCACACTTCCTTTACAGACTGCTCCGTCTTTACCTATTCTCTATAAATGGAGCTTTACCAGGACTTTGAGCTTAGACTTCCCGTCCTCATTATCTTCCTAGTCTTCTACCTCAGTGATTGTATCCATTAATATGGCTTTAAATACCTTTTCTTTTCTAAAGATTGTATTTATTTATTTTAGAGAGAGAGAGAGAGAGTGCACTCAAGCTGGGGGAGGAATAGAGGGAGAGAGGGGGATTATTTCTAGCGGACTCTGCCCTGAGCACAGAGCTCAATGCAGAGCTTAATCCCAGGACCCTGAGATCGTGACCAGGTAGAAATGAAGAGTCGGTCACTTAACCGACTACACTACCCAGGGGGCCCTAAATACTTTTATAACAGGATAATTGGAAATGCAAGTGAATTGTCCTAGATTAATGACATCCGATAGAACTTTCTGTAGTGATGGAAATGTTCTGTATCAGTGCTATCCAATACCATAGTCAGTAGCCACTGGTGGCCATTGAGCACTTGCTAGGAAGCTAGTATGACTAGGAACTGAATTTTAGATTTTATTCAGTTATAATTAATTTAAATTAAATAGCCATGTGTGGCTAGTGGCTTTGGTATTGGACAGTTTGTTTCTAGATTAAAAGAAACAAAAGAGGGATGCCTGGCTAGTTCAGTTGATAGAGCATGTGACTTGATCGCAGGGTGTGAGTTTAAGCTTCATGTTGGATGTAGAGATTACTTTAAAACATTAAATAGTATTAAGTAGTAGTAATAAAAATTTGTATGAATTTGGTTAAATGTAGTGAAAAACCGATGTAATGGTGCTGTGTGGTTTCAGCTTAGTCTCTGCCTCCCTTGGTCTGCATCTAGATCTTCTTCCCAGCTGTTAATCCTGCTAACCAACAGTAACTCCAGACCTGCACCAGCCACAGTACACCCTTCCCTAAAGCTCTTTACACTAGTTTTCCTTCTTGGTCCCAGATTCCCCTGCAAGGCCACCCTTATTCACCCAGGTTTCAGCAGGGCTGGTTAGTGAGTCAACTCTCATTCTCTAACTTTCCCTTTTGAACCATTAATTTCTTAGCTTCTCCCATCATATTAATTCTTATTCCTATAATAAACTCATTTTGTAATATTCGTAGTGGTTCTGCTTCCCTGATTTCTAACTGATACACACCTAAAATCTTATCTTCTCAGAATCCTAAACTTAATAAATAGCATCAACATCCATCAATTTCCACCTTAACTCCCTACTTCCAGTCCCCTACTGAGTCCTTGGTCAACTTCAGTTCAAAATACATTGTTGAATATGCCCGCCTCTTTTCTATTTCCTCTGTAATACTCTTGTCCAAGTAACTTCATCCTTTACCTGCTTCCATCTCCATCATCAACCCCCAATATCAATTCTGTTTCTAAATACCGATTTTAAACATGTGAAAAACTTCAGTGGCTTCCCATTGCACTTACTAACACAGTTCTGTATAATTTGGCTCCATTCCTGCCGACTTCTCGAAACTCATCTTGAGCCACTATCTCCCTTACCAAATACACTCCAGCCCCAGTACCTTCAGTAAAGTCCAAGCTATTTCTCCTCTCAGTGTTTTCACATATACTATTCATTCTGCTTGAAATGTTCTTCCAGCTCTTTATTCCTCACTTTCCTTGGTTTATTTTTTCAGGTCTTAGTTGACATCACTTCCTTTGAAAGGCTTTCCTTGACCAGCCTAAGTAGGTCCTCCCTATTCTGTTATTATTAACATAATAGCCATATTATGTTAATTTCTTCTTTGAATTTATCACATTTTATAAATGTTTTGTTTGCTTATTTGTTTGTTTATTTTCCTCACTTAGCTGTGGTTTCCATAAGGCAAGAGGCATTTTCTGCTTTATTCACCTAGGACTTAATTCAGTACCTGGCACATAATTGGTACTCAGAATGTGTTTGTGGAATGATGAATGTAGTGAGTGGACTCCTCCAGCTTCTTATTTATGGTTTCTGTTTCCTTATAATTTTAGTTTGACATGATCTCTTATAGCCGAGCTTTAACTCCTTCCTCACAACACTGACTCTCTCTTTGGTTTTTCTCTAAGAATGATGCTGGTTTAACTAATTCTGGCAAGGCAAGGATGAGTGATATTATAGAGTAAAATTCTGACAGCCTAGACTGCTCCCTTAGCAGGGACTTGGGGTAAGATGACCCTTGAAAAGAACTTGGGGACACACCGTGATAGACATGTTCAGTCCTCTTTTCCTCTTTTGTGCCATGATTCATCATGAAAATCTGAACAACCGAAGATTGCTTGTAGTCTGGGACTCCATTAAGAATAGAGTGGGAATACTTTGATAAAACCAATATGGTTTATGTTTACATAATCCTTCTTCTTTTTTTAGTTACTTGTACAAATTCTGTAGCTTCTTATAATTTAATCCATCACTTTTCATTGTAAAATTTAAATGCAAACAGCTAAAATGAGACGGGACTTTTTTTTTTTTAAGGTTATTTATTTATTTTTCTCAGTTTAAGTAATCTCTGTGCCTAACGTGGGGCTCAAACTCACCATTCCGAGACCAAGAGTCACATGTTCTTCCGACTGAGCCAGTAAGGTGCCCCTGAGTTTGGACTTCTAATTTAAAAAAATAAACAAATAAAAGAAAAAAATGCTAAGGGCAATAGAAAGAATGTCTAGAATTTCAAGTATATTTAAAACATTAACATTTTTAATTAATAGAGTTTATTTTTAAGAGTATTTTTTGGTTTAAAGAAAATGAGCAGAAAATACAGTTTCCATATACAACCTCCCCCAGTCCTCCTCTACCCCAGTGGTAACATTGTGTGATAGTTGGCACATTTGTTACCATTGACAAACTAATACTGATACATTATTATTAACATTAGTGTTCACCTTTTATGCAGTACATTCTATGAGTTTTGACAAATGTATAATGACCTGTATCCACCATTATAGTATCATACAAAATAGTTTCATTGCCCTAAAAATTCCTTGTGTTCCACCTATTTATCTATCCTTCCCTCCTTCCGAACTCTTGACAACCACTGATCTTTTTCTATAGCTTTGCCTTTTCCAGAATGGCTACAGTTTGCAGCCCTTTCAGATTGGTTTCTTTCACTTAGCAACAAGCATTTAAAATCTCTCCATGTCTTTTAATTGCTTGATAGCTCATTTCTTTTTTTTTTTTTTAATTTTATTTATTTGACACAGAGAGAGATTACAAGTAGGCAGAGAGGCAGGCAGAGAGAGAGGAGGATGCAGGCTCCCTGCTGAGCAGGGAGCCCTACGCAGGGCTCTATCCCCGGACCCTGAAATCATGACCTGACCCAAAAGCAGAGGCTTTAACCCACTGAGCCACCCAGGTGCCCTAGCTCATTTCTTTATAGCACAGAATAATATTCTATTATATAAATACCAAAGTTTGTTTATCCATTAACCTATTGAAGGACATCTTGATTGCTTCAAAGTTTTGGCAATATGAATAAAGTTGCTATAAATATCATGTGCATTTTTGGAGGCACCTGGGGGTTCAGTTGGTTAAGCGTCCAACTCTTGATTTCGGCTCAGGTCATGATCTCAGGGTTGTGAGCCTGCGTTGGGCTCCATGCTGAGCTCCATTCTGGGTAAGAAGTCTGCTTGGGGTTCTCTCTCTCCCTCTCCCTCTGCTCCTCCTCCCCAAAACAAAACAAAACATCATGTGTGCTTTTTGTTGTTGTTTTGTTGTTTTTGTTTTGTTTTGTTTTTGGTGTGGGCTTAAGTTTTCAACTCATTTGAGTAAATACCAAGGAATGCAACTGCTGAATCATATGGTAGGAGTATGTTTAATTTTGTAAGGAACTGCCAAACTGTCCTCCAAAGTGTCTATACCATTTTGCATTCCCACTAGCAATGATTAGAACTTCCTGTTACCCAGAGCACCTGTGGTGGCCAGTTGATTGAGCTTCTGACTCTTAATTTCGGCTCAAGTCATAAACTTGGGGGCCTGGGATCAAGTGGTATGTCAGGCTCCACACTTACTGTGGAGTCTCTCTCCCTCTCCCTCTACTCTTCTCCCTGCTTGCACTCTCTCTTTCCCTATCTCTCTCTCTAAAATAAATAAATCTTAAAAAATAAATAAATAAAAGTTCCTGTTGCCCTATATCCTTGCCAGTATTTAGTGTCAGTGTTTTGGATTTTGCTATAATAAGTGTGTAGTAGTATTTCACTATTTTAATTTGCAATTCCCTGATGATATGTGATATTGACTTATCTTCTCATATGTTTATTTGCCATCTGTGTATCTTTTTTTTTTTTAAGAGTTTATTTATTTGACAGAGAGAGAGATAGAGAGGGAATACAAGCAGGGGGAATGGGAGAAGGAGAAGGAGGCTTCCCACAGAACAGGGAGCCCAATGCAGGGCCCAGGTGGCCCCCATCTCTATATCTTCTTTGGTGAGGTATCTATTCAGATCTTTTGCTCATCTTTTAATTGGGCTCTTTGCTTATTGTTGAGTTTTAAGAGTTCTTTGTATATTTTGGGTTTTTTATTTTTATTTTATTTTGGGTTTTTAAAAAGATTTTTAAAATTTTTAGTTTTTTTTATATTTAATTACTTAATTTTTGAGTAATCTCTATACCCAACATGGGGCTTGAACTCACAACCCCAAAATCAGGAGTCACATGCTCCACTGACTGAGCCAGCCAGATGCCCCGGAGTCCTTTTTATATTTTGGATATTAGTCCTTTAACAGATATGTGCTTTGCAAAGATTCTCTCCCAATCTATAAATTTCCTTTTCATTGTCTTAGCAGTGTCTTTGCAAAGCAGATGTTTTAAATTTTAACACATCAGCCTTTAATTACCATAAAGATAAGATGTCAGAGATGTTGTAGAAAACTTTCTTTTTTTTTAAGTAAAAAAAATCCGATTTTTTAAAAGGGGGAAGAAGTCCACTTTTTTTCTTTTTTTTCCAAAAAAAGATCTTGATTACTGGGAAGATGGAATTGAATAACTTCCAGTCTCTTTGACTCTAGGTTTTTGTGATTCTGTGGAAAGAATAATGGTGTATTGTGGATTTTTCCCACATTAATTTTAGGGTCCCCTCTCCATTACCATATTAATGTATGGTAATTGAAGAAAGTTTAGGAAACATCGAAAAGAAGAAAATATGATTTTTTTCTAAACAGTGTAGCACTGGGCACCTGGGTGGCTCAGTGGGTTAAAGCCTCTGCTTTCGGCTCAGGTCATGATCTCAGCGTCCTGGGATCGAGGCCACATCGGGCTCTCTGCTCAGCAGGGAGCCTGCTTCCTCCTCTCCCTGTCTCACTGCCTGCCTCTCTGCCTACTTGTAATCTCTCTCTCTGTGTCAAATAAATAAATAAAATCTTAAAAAAAAACAAACAAAAAACAAAAGAACTGTAGCACTAAGTGCAAGAATTTTGGTTGACAAAAATTCAAACAGGTGTGTGTGCCTATATGCTTGCCTCACATTAACTGCAATGAAATTAACCTTTTCATTACTTCATGGATGAAAAGACAGTAATGAGGTACATAAATAATTAACTTTTATTTTTTTAATTTTTAAAATTTAATTTATTTTTTAAAATATGGAACACTTCACAAATTTGCATGTTATCCTTACACAGGCACTGTGCTAATCTTCTCCGTATCATTCCAATTTTAGTATATGTGCTGCTGAAGTGAGCACAATAATTAACTTTTTATTTGTTTATTTTTATTTTTTTAATTTTTTAAAAAGATTTTATTTATTTATTTGACACAGAGAGAGAGATTACAAGTAGGCAGAGAGACAGGCAGAGAGACAGGGAGAGGAGGAAGCAGGCTCCCCGCTGAGCAGAGAGCCCGATGCGGATCCCAGGAAGCTGAGATCATGACCTGAGCCGAAAGCAGAGGCTTTAACCCACTGAGCCACCCAGGCGCCCTTTTTAATTTTTTTTAAGATTTATTTATTTATTTGACAGAGAGAGAGAGAGAGAGATCACAAGTAAGCAGAGAGGCAGGCAGAGGGAGAGGGGGAAGCAGGCTCCCCGATGAGCAGAGAGCCCCTTGTGGGACTCAATCCCAGGACCCTGAGATCATGACCTGAGCTGACGGCAGAGACTTTAACCCACCGAGCCACCCAGGTGTCCCAATAATTAACGTTTTAAAGACACATATTTAGGGGCACCTGGTGGCTCAGTTGATTTAGTGTCTGCCTCTTGATTTTAGCTCAGGTCATTATCTTAGGGTCGTGAAATGGAACCCCATGTTGGACTCCATGCTGGGTATGGGCCTCCTTAGGATTCTCTCTCCCTCTCCCTCTGCCCCTCACCCTACACCTCCCAAATGAAATGAAATGAAATGAAATAATAAAAACACATATTCATTGTAACAAGTATCACAAAAGTGTATGAAGTAAAAAGTGACGGTCTCCCTCCACACCATCCTTCTCTATAATTGTAATTATTTTCTATAGAAACAAAAATCTTTATATCTATGCTTACCTGGTTATACACATACATACAGATATGCAAGCTTCATGAGTCAGGGATCACCTATCTTGATGTACATCATTGTATGCCTAGTGCATACCATGGACCTTAGTACAAAGAAGGTGCTAAATTGAATGAATAAATGTCACACTCTACGTTGGTCTGTAGGTGGCTTTTTAAAAAATTTTTTTATTTTTTTATTTTTTTTTTAATTTTTAAAAGATTTTATTTATTTATTCGACAGAGAGAGAGCACAAGTAGGCAGAGGGAGAGGGAGAAGCAGGCTCTCTGCAGAGCAGGGAGCCGATGCGGGACTTGATCTCAGGACCCTGGGATCATGACCGGGGCCAAAGGCAGCGGCTTAACCGACTGAGCCATCCAGGCGCCCCTAAATTTTTTTTTTTTTTTTATTTAAGAATGTAACCTGGGGCACCTGGGTGGCTCAGTGGGTTAAACCTCTGCCTTCAGCTCCGGTCATGATCTCAGGGTCCTGGGATCAAGCCTCGCATCGCATCGGGCTCTCTGCTCAGGGGGGAGCCTGCTTCCCACTCTCTCTCTGCCTGCCTCTCTGCCTACTTGTGCTCTCTCTGTCAAATAAATAAATAAAATCTTAAAAAATATCTATATCTATATCTAATCTATATCTAATCTATATCTAATCTATATCTATATCTATATCTATATCTATATCTATATCTATATCTATATCTATATCTATCTATCTATAACCTGAAGGGACGCCTGGATGACTCAGTCGTTAAGCGTCTGTCTTTGGCTCAAGTCATGATCCCAGGGGCCAGGGATCGAGCCCCATGTCCGGCTCTCTGCTCAGCGGTAAGCCTGCTTCTCCCTCTCCCACTCTCCCTGCTTGTGTTCCCTCTCACACTGTGTCTCTCTCTGTCAAATAAATAAATAAAATCTTAAAAAAAAAAAAAAAGAATGTAACCAGAATGTTTCCATGTTAGGGCATTGATAGCTACTTCATTATTTTCAATGGCTCCAGAATAATCCACTATGTTAATGCACTATAATTTATTCAACCAGTACCCTATTACTGGATGTTTAGGTTATACGTGTGTGTGTGTGTATGTAATTTTATTTATTTGAGAAAGCGCAAGTGAAAGAGAGAATGAGTAGGGAGAGTGGCAGAGGGAGAGGGAGAAGACTGAGTCACTCAGGCGCCCCTAAGTTATACATATTTTTATGCACACACACACACACGTGTGCACACTTATGTACACCATTACAAACTATACTGCAGTAAGCATGATAGCCAAATTATTTTGTATAAAAGTTCTATCAATTTGTCTTACTAACATTCAATGTGTGTTGAGTTCGCCACATCTATGCGAGGGATGATACCTGAAATTGGATATTATCAATCTTTTTTGTTGTTGCTGTTTCTTTTGTTTGAAAAAAGGGTCCTTATAAGGGGAATTGCAGGCTATTTTGCTTTAAAGTGAAGTTGGAATTCAAATGGGGAAGATCCTAAATAGCAAACAGGACATTTGAATATTTTTAAAGCAATGAAAGAGAAAGGATTTGAGATTTTTTTAAATACATTATAAAATGTTTGAGCTGGAAGAGATCTTAAAAATTATGTTTCAGTGAATTTTTTATAGATGGGAAATAGAAATTCTAAGAAGTAAAATGATTTATTTAACCATACACTATACATTAATAGCAGATCTGATATTAGACCAAGGTTGTTTGGGTCTCAGCCTATTATTCTCCAGTTTTATTCAGCAAATATTTACTAAGCATCTTGCACTAAGTACTAGAGAAGATTCAGCAAGTAAGAACACATACTTATTGAGCACTTTCTTGTGCCAGATCTTTCAGATATATTTTAATCTAGCCCAGTGTATATACCAAACCAAATCAATCTACTACGTTTTTTGTTTTTTCTTTTATTGTGTGTGTGATGTTTGTTTGTTTTTTAGCATTATTAAATATTTCTATGTTTCAGTATTGGTAGCAATTCTTAGAGTCAAGCCTGGAATAAGTTCTGTAGATCAGGAGGAAAATGATACTATTGTTTTATTCAAAAAGGTGTCAAATGCAGAGCATGGCTGATTGCTTTTTTCTCAGGTCTGTTTAGGGTATCAGGCACTTCTCTGTCTAGGTCCTCAGTGTGCACAAACCTGAGAAATGCCAGAATTGAGAGAAAACCACCTGAAGCTGGAAGAGTGGCTGAAATGTGGCTGGGGAGACAGGTCAGACAGATCAAGGAGGGCTTTGTTGATCTAGCTAAGGATTTTTGCTTTTGTTCTAAGGAAATGGGAAACTAATGAAGGGTTTTAAGTGGATGCTCCACAGGGTCTTATTTGCAATTAAAAGAGAAAGAGCGGGGAGACACTTGGGTTTTAAATGCATTAGGAAAGCTGCAAGGTGAATGAGTCAGGAGGCTATATTATCATTAGTCTAGGTGGTAGTTGATGGCAACTTGTTCCCTAGCTAAAATATATAGAGAAGTGGACATACATTAGGGACACAGAATTGACAAGATTTTGGTGAACTGATATGGCCATTGAGAGGGAGAAGGTAGTGTCTTGTATTACTCTCTAGTTCCCCAGCTAATGCTGCTGGATGCAAGTGGGGGATGTTCACTGAGTTGGGAACTCCGGAGATAGAAGACTGGAAGATCACTCGGTCAGTTTTGAAATGTTTTGAAGGGCCTGAAAATCCACATAAAGGCATAGGGCATAATTAGACAAAGGAATTAGAGGTCAGAGAAGAGCTAGAGATTTTAATTTGGGAGTCTTGGGTACATGGTAGAAGACATTGCCTACGTAGAGGCACTTTTATTTTTTTTTAAAGGAACTTGACCACCAAGAAGGTCTAAAAAGCATTGGATGGTTCCGATCCACAATTTTCATTCTTTAATTCATAGGATTACTCTATTTTTATTTTTGTAAATATTTGGGTTGGTTTTCATTTATGACATTATCTACCTTTGGATTACGAACTAAAATCCTTGTTGCTGAATTAGCTGAATACCATAGCAGATACATGTTTAATAAATAGTAAAGGGTTGTTAGGTAGTAGAAATGTCAGATCTCAGCTGAACAGATTAGCTAGATAGTATTTTGGTCAAGTATTTCGTATTTTCATCCAGCTACCTCTGGAAAATAACCTGGAATTTTCAAGAGCACTTTCAAGAGCACTCATGGAACTTTTCCTCGAACCACTGATTTGTTGTCACATCATAGAGCTTATTTCGGGAACCAGTGAGCTCTTAAAAATAAGCTTGGTTTTTTTAATCAGAAGGACACTCTTTTACAGCTGAATTGGATAAAATTAGTATCCAAACCGCGACTGAAATTCGAATGCCTTTGTCTTGTCTTTCTTATACCTAGTAAATTGCTACAAAGGAAATGTCACTTCACATAAGATTTAGTTGCCAAGATTTTTTAAAAAGAAACACAGATATGTTCCTCACAGTTGCCCTAACCACGCAGCTTTTGTGCTGCTTCAAGTTGCTCAAACTGTGCTATGAGGAAGCCCTTAAACTGCTTAAAAGGCTAGAGACTGAAACAGACTATTGCACAACTCTTCACCACCGGGCGGTTTCGCTTCCAAATCTGGCCTTCGTATCATCCCACGACCGGAGTCGCTTCTGGCTCCACTGGAGCAAGCCCGGTTCCCCCTCAAAAGCAGCCAGGGTTTTCTCGTCCAATTCACGGGCGCCCCTCCCTCCGCCCAAGGTTTTCGCGAAAGTGAAGCCGCGCGGGCGCGGGGCCGCGGAGGTCCCATTGTCCGATCGGGGAGATCAGTTCCCCCCAGAGTGACTCCCGCACTCTAGTCCCACCGCCTAGGTTAACCAAAGGTCTACGGGTCTCCGCGCCACTCCCCTCCCCCCGCCGCCCCATTGTCTGCCTCGCCCCGCCCCGGGGGACACGTGCGCCTGCAGCTTCCCGAGCGAGAAGAGCGCGGGGCGGCGGCGGCGTGGACACCGCCGGGAAAGGCTACGCGGCCGGGGGCGGGGGCCGGGCGCGCACGGACCGGTGGGTGCCCCCCGGG
>LNAC01000470.1:1101052-1120944 GCA_002007465.1 Ailurus styani | reverse complement strand
GGGGAGAGCCTGTGGCCTGGCGCCGCCGCGGCCTCGGCGTGCAGGGGCGAGGTTGTGCTGCTACTGCTTTCTGGGGGCTCCGATCTTGGCTTCAGGTTGACGTTGGGAGCCGGTGATGGTCGTCTTGGCCTGGGACTCGGTGGGTTTCCGTTGAAGGAAGTTGTAGGACATTTGAAGGCGCAGAGCACGTGTTTCTAATGGGCTCCTGGTGGCCGCAGCGGTGAGGCTGCCGCTATGGGTGCGGAGTCAGGGGCGGGCTTTGGGGTGCGGGGGTGAAGGGTGGAGAAATTGGGTGGTAGGAAGGTAGCTTGTGTGAGCGCTTTGTTCTTCGCTGGCTGTTGTTACTGATCTATAAGCGGCAGGCGGGAAAAGCGCGCACTTTGGGGGTTTACCTTTGAGAGAGAAAAGCCCAGCTTTGCTTTCTCCACGCACCTCATTCTCTGTACGGGTACAGCTGCATGTGGCACGCTGGCTCGTCCTCGTGCTGATTGGGCTCCATTTGTAATAATGGTTTTTCCTAGGGAGTGTTAGCAGGTGAGTCAGGGGTGGTGCTAAGGAAAAACATAGTGAATCTGTCCTCCTGTGCCCCGCGCTCCAAATCTGGCTTGTCAGGCGATGGTGACTGTAAGGCTTCTTTAAAAGGAGGCGCAGGTTGGCTGGTGTAGAAATTGGTAGAGAAAGTAAAAGATTGGGGCTCTTATATTTCCTCTACCCTTTTTGAAGATCCTAGTTTAATTTTGCTTATTGCGTTTGAACAGATCTCTGGAAACATGGCTACAGAACATGTTAATGGAAATGGTACTGAAGAGCCCATGGATACTACTTCTGCAGTTATCCATTCAGAAAATTTTCAGACATTGCTTGATGCTGGTTTACCACAGAAAGTTGCTGAAAAACTAGATGAAATTTACGTTGCAGGTAAGAACTAACACTTGCAAAATTATATTATGAAATTTTTCTATTGGATTTCTGGCTTTGAGCTAAAATAGCAACTTTTTGTGGTTTCCAATAAGTGTGGGAACTAGAGTTTTGCTTTGTTGTGATAGTTGTGAACTAGAGGTTAAGGTGTATAGAGGGAGGGAAGAAGGAAGGTAGGAGGTAAAGGCTGGCTGGCCAGATGGATAAGTATATGATGGTAGCAACAGCTGCTAAATGTTGGGAACAGGCCATGTGACTTTTTGGGGTATTTTTATAGTAGGATTCTTGTTAAATAACTTGGTAATTGTAGACTTGTAGACTGTCTTGGTGTGGCTGTTGCTTTTCCTAGTGGTATTTGAAATTGAGTAGAGGTTTAGTTGTCATGCTTGGTACTTTGTTGGTTGATTTTAGGATTTGTAAGCCTATGTATTGACTGTAGAAATACTTAGCCTTCAGAACTCTGTGATTTAGACACAGAGCATGATGTAAAAGAAGTTGATTCATTATTGCAGGTGTGGTTGAGAGGCCTTATTTAGTTGAGATTGCAGTTCAGAATGACTAAAGTATGTGTGTTTCTCACTATATAGATAAGGGAAATGGAAGAATTCTTAGTTGGCAAGCATGTACCTGTATTGGCAATCATGGTCTCTTTTTTTAAAAAAAAAAAGTTTCCAAAAATATTATAGTTGACAACTAATTAAGTTTTCTCTTCTCCAGGGCTGGTTGCACATAGTGATTTAGATGAAAGAGCTATCGAAGCTTTAAAAGAATTCAATGAAGACGGCGCATTGGCAGTTCTTCAGCAGTTTAAAGACAGTGATCTCTCTCATGTTCAGGTAATGTTAATTTCAGTGTAAATAAAATAAACATTAGTTTTCATATAGTTTGTTTCATTTAATTAGATACAGATAAGATAGTAATTGTTAAATATGTTTGGAAAATTCTTTTGTAGAACAAAAGTGCCTTTTTATGTGGAGTCATGAAGACTTACAGGCAGAGAGAAAAACAAGGGACCAAAGTAGCGGATTCTAGCAAAGGACCAGATGAGGCAAAAATTAAGGTATGTCTTTAAAAACTTTTTTTAAAAATTGCCTTCAGTTTTAAAGTTCTTTTAACTTTCCTAGCTTTGCTGAATACTTCTTGGATGTGAAATGGGTGTGTGTTTCTTTAAGAAATTGAGAGTTAATAATCGTGAGATAGTATGTTAATCTTTTCTAATTACTATTTTTTGAAAAGTTTCCTGCCTTTAGTTATTTTATTTCTACAACAACTCACTTTTAAGTTTTATTGTTACTGAGCTATGGTTTAAATCAGTGCTATTGGTATTCTAAAGAAAACAAGTATGTCTGCCATATTTCTAAATGTTTTCTGAAAAGCTGCAAGCCCAGATTAGTGACAGTGGAACAAAAATGGGAGGGGGTCGGGTCACTCCATATTGGTGGGGAGTGTACATTTAAGGGTTGACTGTTTTAGAATTCTCAAACTCCAAATTAAATGGACTTAGAATTTTTAACACTGTTTTCTTCTATTACTGTTGATTTTAATGCTATTGTGTTCATTTCAAAAGGCAGCTTTTATCAATAAAATTGATTAGTGTGGAAATGTAAATGAAGAAGTTCTTTTTTTTTATTAAGGTCATGTAGAATAGTGAGTGGACTCAAATGCCAGCTAGGTTTTGATCTTTGTTTTGGTTTTTAGTTCATAGAAAATAATGGTCATCAGAGTAGTTTTAATCTGGTGCCCTTTATATAGTGTACTAGTGCTCTTGAACTAAGGGTTATGGTTTAAGTCAGTTATTAATGGTGCTAAATGATGTTTTAATGGTATGGGAGGAGGGAAACTTGGAATAAGGAGTTAGCTGTTAATGTCATCCATAAATTTGAGGCTTTCACAGGTCTAGCTGTGAGTGAATTTGAGTGTTTGAATTATAAATCTAACTTTGTCCATAGAAATGGAATATAGTTGTCTCCATTGTAATACAGTGTCAGTTCTAACTAAATTTACATTTAGGGGTTACGATTATTAAAGTTTTATTAAAAATGTAAAGTTTAGTTTACGTGAGTTTCTGTTCTCTCTTTGGGAGAGAGTGGCTTAAACCTTTAGTGTGATTTAAACTACAGCAAGAAGAAACAGTGATATTTTATAGGATTTTTTTATAGGACGTTTGATGCGGAATAAGTTTTCCTTCATTTAGGGATTGATAAAAAAAATTATTATTTGGGTCATAATAAAGATTAAAGTGGAAAAAAAAGATTAAGGTGAAAGAAACAGGGATTACATATGGGAGAAAGGGAAGATGAGCCATTTAATGGTTCATTTATGTTATAGCAGAATAGTAGATTTCAGTTTATTTTTGTTACCGGATGTTGCATTCTTCAGTAAGCATTTTGATCTAATAGAAAAAGACTGCTGCAAATAATGTAGCAGTTTGTGGGAATTTAGGAATAGAATTTTTTTATTATTGTATTTTTTCACAGATATTTAACATTCTTCAGGTAGATGTATAAAAATCTGTCTCGTCATTTTCATTTCCAGAGACTGGAGGTGACCCCAAGTCATTTAAGAGCATTTTGATAAGATTGGTCATTGTATTTGATGTCAGATTATTTTTATTTCAGAATTTATTAGCTAATTATTAGACTTTATTCTTTAGAAAGGGGTTTTGTGCTTTGTGGTTGAGGTGGTGGAAGAGAATAATTCTTGTTTTTTTCCTTAGGCTAGGAGTGGACCACTTCTAACACTTTTTGCCTATAGTAAGGGGTAAGAGAAACTAACACTCTGATTAGTTAATAGGAGTTGTGTAAATTTTAATAGTTCGCTTTTAGGGAGATAAAATGTAGACGTTATTTCACGTTGTTGCAGTTATATAAAGTTTTCAAAGTCATTTTGGCTCTCATTCGTTCTGAATGAACCATGTTGTCCTGTGAAGCATGGTGCTTGAATGTCAGATGTATTAAGGAGGTTGTTTTTCCTGTAACTCCTAAGTTTCTGGACTTACTTTGGGGAGTATAATTTGTTTAAAGGTTGGTGAAATGCCCAGAATGGCAGTACGTACCAGAAGTGTGGGGTACAGGGAATTTATTGAGTGAGAAATCCAGACTTGGGGGAGAGGAAACTTATCCAGTTCCTTTTTTGGGAGAGAATTGAACTCAACCAAATTAGGTGCAGTAACTTTTTTAGGAAATATTAGAGTAGATACAGACCCTGTCCTTAAAGTTGTTGGTGGATTAATATTAGTTTTTTGTTGTTGTTGTTCAACAAACACTAAGTAATTGAAGATCAGAAAATAATTTGAGCAGGATCCTAAAATTTTCACTAAAAATTAGAGCTGCTGCAGGGTACATTAAAAGAGAAATTCTGAAACAGATACCAGAAACCTGTTTGTAAGGATTGTTGCCAAGGTAAATGGAAAGATTTGAACAAGACTGATTTTTAACTGTGAAATGCATGGGTGTGGTCTTGTGAATTAGATGTACTAATGACTTCTGAACTTTTCAAGGCACTCTTGGAAAGAACAGGCTACACACTTGATGTGACCACTGGACAGAGGAAGTATGGGGGACCGCCTCCAGATTCCGTTTATTCAGGTCAGCAGCCTTCTGTTGGCACTGAGGTAAAGAAACTAAAAAACTTGTACCTTTTGTAGTAAATGCACAGGTATCTGGTTTCCTAAAGAAACTCTCCATGGTTTTTACTTCATGTTTAATTTACAGATATTTGTGGGGAAGATCCCAAGAGATCTATTTGAGGATGAACTTGTTCCATTATTTGAGAAAGCTGGACCGATATGGGATCTTCGTCTAATGATGGATCCACTCACTGGTCTCAATAGAGGTTATGCGTTTGTCACTTTTTGTACAAAAGAAGCAGCTCAGGAGGCTGTTAAACTGGTAAGTTTTTTTCCCTTCAGTGTCCACATTCACTATCTTTAATTAAAGCCCGGTTTTTTCTTATTGTGCGTAAGAGTTAACCAGATGTTTTTTGAAGTGCTAATAAGGCACTTCTATATTCTCTGTGTACTCACTGTAGCAGTATTTTTTGCATGTATGGTTGATCGGACTGAGAATCTATAAGGTTGTGTGTCAGAATTCTGAGTTACTGATTCTTCGAAACATCTGGCTTAGTGATTTTTTTTTTTAAATAGGAATGTTAAAAGATTTCAAAAAGTAACTGTATAGGGTAGGGCTCCCTTATATTCTGGTTGTACCTGGGCCATCCCTTTTTCTAAAATATATCACAAAGACATTGTGATGATGAATTTCTAGTTAATGAAAAAAAGGGTTTTGTGGTGAATCGCAGTATTTGATTTCAAAATACCAGATGTAAGGTGTGGGGACCTAGTAATTTTCCCAACTTTTAAAAAAGATTGTAATGATTTCAAATTATAGTTTATGTAATTTAGACTAGTTTTATTTAGTTTTGTGACTCAGATGGTTTCTATATTTTATAATTGAAGATGTCAAAGGTTAATTTCAACCCAAGAAATGTACCAAAAAGTACAACTGGGGAGGAACTTCTGTGAATGGTCCACTAAGGCGGTTATTTGTTAAATTTGCTATGTCTGGCTTACATATTTTGTGGGTAATTCCAAGTAAACTTAATATCCTTGGATTGATTTCTCCTGAATTTTATTTTTCCTTTCCTCACATTTTAAGGTATACCATAAGGTGAAAAACCAGCTGTGCTTTGTTTTGCTTTTTATATTGTTTGACTCTCTCCATTGGTGTGTTTAATTGAATATGGTAAAGACTTTACATTAGATAAGTGGTACTTGAAAGATTATAGTGTCTTTAAAAAAAGAATTGTCAGGAGTTTAGTGATTTCTTTTTTAAGTCATGGGTGATTTTTCCCTCCTTTAAAGAATGCTTCCTGGGCGCCTGGGTGGCTCAGTGGGTTAAAGCCTCTGCTTTCGGCTCAGGTCATGATCTCAGGGTCCTGGGATCGAGGCCCGCATCGGGCTCTCTGCTCAGCAGGGAGCCTGCTTCCCTCTCTTTCTCTGCCTGCCTCTCTGCCTCCTTGTGATCTCTCTCCCTCTGTGAAATAAATAAATAAAATCTTTAAAAAAAAAATAAAGAATGCTTCCTGTTTCAGAGCAGGTATAGTTAAAGGTAACCAACCAGTCAGTGGTAATCTTTGGGTGGTTAGAATTTTAAGTTTTAAGCAGTTCAGGTACAATTAAGGCCTCTCTTTAGAGTTCTGGAAAGATACTTTTGAAATCATCTTGTTTAATTTATAAAAGAATACTAACATTGTAGCCAGGTAGTAATAAAGTAGTGGTAAGTTTTAATACAGAAATGTAGAATGATTGAGAAGACAAATATTACAACAAGCAAGTACAGAATTTACCATTGTTTTCAGATCCACCTTTTTTTGGTTATTATGTAAAGTTCTTACTCTGTTTAGGTGTGGTTATTTAGTGTAAAAGCCGTGATTTGTGTGTTAATATTTTTAAAGGAATCATTGAACCAACCTTTGTAGGACACTTAATTCTTGCTACCAAAGTACAGTAATTGTGGTAGGTCCTCACTAGAATTTATTTCTAGATAATTTTTAGAATCCTTAAACAATGCATCATTAGAGGAAGATGATACATAATCTAATTCTAACATGATTTTGAATGCCAGTAAAAACACATCATGAAATAATGTTTCAGTTTGGGCAGTTGCCTTGGCTTAACAAATAAGATTGTCCAAAATTGCATTGCTTTTATTAATATAATTAGGTTTTTAAACTATAATGCAGAAAGTTCCATAGATAGCCAAACAGCCATTTTGATTTATCTAGGAACTAATTCTTGTCCTTTCTTACATTTTTTTCTGGGTTTGTGATTTGAGCCCTTATCTGGGAGCATGTTTATTTACTGCCTGCAGAATTAGGAGGCTTTGCATTTTGGTGCCTTTTAAGATATTTTTAGTGGTAGTGGTGTATATCCACTAGGATGAATTGGATGTATCATCGTTTCTTTTTTTAAAATGATGCTTTACTGTGGTAGGATTTTGGTGATGACAGATTTGGGAGATTTGCCTTAATGTAACAGAGGACTAGACTTTTGAGGAAATGAAACATTCTAGAGAAACACAGAATTCAAGTTAATTAGGATGTTTTTGCTACTTTGTATTTATTGTGGAAATGAGTACCCTTCTAAATGTGTTCCTTAAAAGAGCATATTTTGAAAACTATTCCTACATGTAGCATATCATGGGAGTACTTGAATTACACCTCTATGTAAAGTGAATTCTTTTATGAGCTAATGGAATGGTTATTCTAGTTGTAGATGATCATATGTTGAAAAAATTGCCTGTCTGGCATTATTTGTATATCAGACAGGATCGAAGCACCATTTCTTTTTGCTTTCCTGTACTTTGAGTGTCTTGAGGAATACCTTAGGTCAAGATAGTTTTTGTATTGGGGATCCTGGCTGGCTCAGTCAGTAGAGCATGTGACTCTTGATTTTGGGGTTATAAGTTCAAGCTCCATATTGGGCATAGAACTTATTTAAAATGTAAAGATAGTTTATGTATTTGACCTTATTTTTTGGTATGATTCAATAATGATTTTCCCCCCTGACTAAAAATTACGGATTTTGGGGCACCCGGCTGACTTAGTTGGTAGAGCATATGTCTTGATCAGAGGGTCATGAGTTCGAGCCCCAAGTTGGGGGTAGAGTTTACTAAAATTATGTATGTTGTGGATTTTAAATTTGTGTCTGAATTACTTGTGAGAAGGATTGGTACTAATAGCTGGAAAAGAGGCTTAAACTTAGAAGCAGCTGCAAATTTTTTAAATGACACGGTTTTCAGCCAACATTCTTTGTATTTTGGGGAATAAAAATGTTTTTTCCTAAATGATGGTATTCTAAAGGGGAAGCAAGATGTAAATTTGTGAAAGGTAAATAAATGGCTACCTATTAAGTGCTTGTTAAGACATAGGAGCTGTGATAGCGTGCTACATTATTACATTTAAATTATACTACCTCCATCTATTTTTGAAAGTAATTGGAATTTATTCTGCAGAAGAGTAAATAGCTTGGGAGACTTACTGGACGCCCTACAGCTTTAGTTTGATACCAGTTTTGTTTAGTTGAAGTTCTTATCTTTGACTGGAGAGAACAGTTTAAGTCAGCAATACACATTATGTCATCAGGCGGCCTGATACTTTTAAATTATGTAGTGGTTTAGGTAGTGTTAAAAGGAACACAGGAAATAAGTCCTGTTTCTACCGTCCAAATGGTTTTGGCATCTATCTTCATTGCTACCACCTTAGTCTAAGATACCATTCGAAGAATCCTCCTAGTTACTCACTGCTTTCCATTGTCCCTCTATCTAACCAGGTTAGATCACAACATTCCCATGTTGAAAACTTTAATAATGGCTTCCAAAAAGGCCCTATCTTATCTGATCCAGTTTCTCCTTACCTCTTTCTTACTCTTTTTGCCCTTCCATCCATACTTTGCCTTTTTGTATCCCACATAAACTATGACCATTTCCATCTCAAAGACTACCTTCTGCTGTTTTTTTCTGATGCTCCCCTAGTTACCATGGCTGCTGTCTTTACCAATCAGATCTTAGAGGACCTTTCCTGACTTGAGCAGCTTACCATCCAGTTGCCCCATGACGGTGTCCTGAACACAATAAAATAGAATGTTTAGATGTATTTAAAATTGTTTCTCGGTTTTATAAATTATTCGCTTATTCCTCCTTTGGGATACAAGCTCTTTTTTTTCTGTATGCCTGACATTCAGAACAGTGCCACTATATATTTTTCCAGTAGGTGCTGGATAAATAACCTACCTGACTGGCTCACTAGTGCCATCTAGTCTATTATTTATGACTCAAGAATTTATAACATTCCCGTATTAGCTATGAGCTGTTACACTATTTAAAGATTGTCTAGCTTTCATTTGAAATTATTTATTCAGTGATAGGGATTAGTGTAGATAAATGAGGGGCAGGGCTTTCCCCCTCATCTGGGGGAGATATTTGGAAGTAAAGGTAGTATTTGGTGTTGTCACAAAGACCAGGAAGAACCATAGTCAAGTGTGTATTTCTCTGTTTGGGTGGTGTGCTACTGGAATTTAAAGCTCAGGGCCACTTGCACCCCAGTGCCCATCACATTCCTAGATAATAGAAATACCCCGATGAAAATGCTGATAGTGCCTATGTTACAAACACTGGACTAATTGGTTTCTTTTTTTTTTTTTTTAAGATTTTATTTATTTATTTGACGGAGAGAGAGATCACAAGTAGGCAGAGGCAGGCAGAGAGAGAGGGGAAGCAGGCTCCTTGCCGAGCAGGGAGCCCGATATGGGCCTCGATCCCAGGACCCTGAGATCATGACCTGAGCCGAAGGCAGAGGCTTTAACCCACTGAGCCACCCAGGCGCCCTGGACTAATTGGTTTCTATTTGCACATTAAAAGTTACAATTTTAATAGGCAATGATGGTTTTATTTACCAGAGTGGTTGGTGTATGCTGGTGTAACACAGTATTGATGAATACAGGTGACATTTTGATGAAAACAGGTCCACAAGGTATTCAGTAGCATTTTAGCAAGTAGTGTGCTTAATAGGAAAACTTTTACTGTGGACATACAAGGTAGTTTGATTCAGTTCCTGACTTTAGCGGTTATGGGACATGAGCGGCTGACTTCAGTGAAAGAGGAAGCAGATGGCATTGTTCAGAGGGTAACAGTGATGACGGGATAGATTGTTTTGGGGTTGTTACAGAAGGCTTTGTGATAAAGATGATCAAGCAGGATAGTTAGGGAAACAGGTGAATGTAGTTGAAGCAGTGTTTTGCTGAAAGAAATGGGAGATACAACTCGTATGAAGTCAATGCCAGAAGGTAACTGTCATGACTACTGGGGTAGGTTGCATGATGCCATTAAAGTTTAGAGTCTTGGTGTGTGTAATGTAATGTAAGTAACAGAATAATGAAGGGCGTTTGAGTGAAGAGAACAAAGACCCAGGAGGGTCACAGCCATAGAAAGGAGAGGTTAAAGATTTAGAAAGGAGAAATGCTAGGAAGTGGTATGCTGTAGGTTCCATTCTGATTTTTATCAGTGATTTAAATCAGGGCATAGTTGGACTGCTCTCAAAATGTCTGGTGACTTGAGTTTTCATAGTGATAAATGCCCTGCATGACCATATCAGGACCTGAAAAGGTTTTGGTAGCCTGAAACAGATAGTTAACACCAGCAAGATGGAATTGACAAAGGTCAAGTCCTGTATACAGTTAATTTCAGAAGTAAGCTGTAGTGTGAGTCAGCAGTGTGGTGTGGTTGCCAGATAAGCTCAGGTAATCATGGACTGTATGTTACAGAGCAGAGCATGGTGTTTAGAAATGGGAGATTAGTAGTAGTCTCTAGTTTATTCTAGACTCCTCAGTCTCATTCTGTATCTACAGTATTGTGTATGGATGTCACTATTTGGTGACACTCTTAGGCACAGTAGTTGGCTAGTATCAGAAGCAATGATTGGCAAGGCATAGAGAACAATTGAGTCATGACCATTGTGTGAGGTATATGAAGTGCTGTCATTTGGGGGGAGAAAAGGGTTATTGTAGAATTTTTAGGGAAGCAGATTTTGGCTCAGAGTAAAGATTTTGGGGGCACCTTACTGATTTAGTCAGAAGAGTATTCAGCTCTTGATCTCAGGGTTGTGAGTTTGAGCTCTACATTGGATGTAGAGATTATTTAAATAAAAACTTAAAAGAGATTCTCTACTTAAGGAATATTTTAAAGTGGACAGTCTGGGGAGGTAGTGACTTTGCTGCTATGAGAAGAGTTAGAACTGAATAACTAGTTTTGTGTTGGTTTCCAAATCTAAGATTGCTAATTTGGGGGGATTTGGCGACTGACTGGCTATGAGGGAAGGAAAAAGTGACTTGAGATTTTAAGCTTAGATGACAGGAATGTTCCAGACTGTACAACTCCTGTTTTGGTGTTCTGAAAGACTGAAACTCCATTGATTAATGTTCAGAGTTCATCTTTATTTTGTCACCTCACTGTGGTACTAAATCTGAAAGCTAGATTTTCCGAACTATCTTAACATCAGTGCCGAAACTTCCCTGAGTTGGAAGGCATCACTTTTTTTGTTTTTTGTTCATTTTAATACTATGATAGTGCCCTGATACACTATTTCTTGAGAGTTAGGATTGATCAGCATTACATTAGAATCTCTTAAGGTTCAGAACAGTTTTGTAATGCCTTTCTACCACTCAACTCACTCACTGTTAACTGGTTGGGGTGTGAAATTTATGGTGATGGGTCTTAGCATTATTAGAAAACTTAAGTAATATAAAAATGCATGTTTAATCTGTAGGTCGGGCCCTACTTTAAGAAATGTTTATTTCTGGGTAGTGGGTACTTTTTTCTGTTTTTTGAAGGATTTTTAAATTTTATTTTTGAGAGAGCACTGAGTGGCAGGGGTGGCGGGGTAGGGAGAGGTTGGTAGGGGCAGAGGGAGAAGCAGACTCCCTTCTGAGCAGGGAGCCCAAAGCTGGACTCAGTCCCAGGCCCTAGGATCATGACCTGAGCTGAAGGCAGATGCTTAACTGACTGAACTACCCAGGCGCCCTATTGTCTTTTTTGAGTAATCTTTACACCAGACATAGGGCTCAAGCCCTTGACCCTGGTCTGCCAACTGAGCCAGTCAGGCGCGCCCCTCTAGGTGCTTCTTTTACTTTTTTTGGACAGTATGCCCAGAGGGTCTCCTTTGCTCCCTTAATGATTTAATTATAGAGCGAGTTTACTCTCTGTGGGTTAGCTGTATCTAATTATTTCGTCTTTTTTTTTTTTTTACTTAAAAAATATGGATGAATTATAGTTGACTTTATAAATCTTGTTAAATTAAATCTTCATGTCATTTATATTGTCTAGAGATCACAGCCATCCTAAATAATCTTCTACCTACCCTGCATTGATTAACTGTAGCAGGGCAAGTGAAGAAACTTTTCTTTTGTAAATAATGAAATGGTCATTACTGCTTTGAAGCAGCTTTGTTAAATGTTGTGGAAGTGGTATAACCAAGAATTAGAATTTTTCCTAGAAGTTTTTCTTTTTTTAAACTTTGAAAACATTTTCTTATGGTAAATAGGTCCTGCTCTTAGGACTTCTGAAGGAAAGTTACACCAAGTTCTGTCACTTCAGAATAACTCCTATTTTTCCCTTTAAACACTTCGTATTTTTTTCTAATTTTCTGATACCTTAGTTTTGGTCAAGTCCTGAAGTTAAAGATTAAATGATTAAATGGAAAGCCATTGATTTGTCACTAAGTGGAGTACTAGATGCTAGATTATAAAAATCTAGGGAATGTGTGTGTTTTTAAAGCAATTTGTTGTGTTCTTAGGTTAACTTACTTGTAGTAGGGTATTGTGGTCTACTTGTACTTGTCCATAATTCCAGATGGTGATGGATTCAACCATAGCTCTACTATTTTCAGGTAACCCATATATCTCTACTTTTAAGAGGTTTTTGGTCTTAGTAGAATATAAGTGCTATGAGAAAGCAAGGTTTGTGGCAGGATTTTTCAATCTCAGTACTATTGATATTTTAGATCAGGTAATTCTTTGTTCTGCTGGGTTATCTTGTGAATTGTAGGATATTTAGTACTCTCTCTGGTATCTCTGTACCCACTAAATACCAGCAGCAAGCCCCATCCCTAGTTGACAACCAAAAATGTTTTTAGACATTGTCAGATGTCCTCTGGAGACAAACTCATTGTTTAGAATTACTGGTCTGTGTTAAACACAGAAGAGTGTTTTGTTGACCTTTTTTTTTTTTTATAGGATTTAGGTGTTGCAGAGTGTGTGGTTGAGCCCAAATCCACAGATATGCAGAGAAGTTTGAGTGATGGAAATTTCAGGGAAACATTATATTTAGAGGCTCAGCAGTATAAAATTGTTTGAGAACTCATGTAAATAGCTAAGATTATAGTATTGTGGAGAGAAAGGAGTAGTAGGAGGAGGAATTTTAGGATGAACTTACGTGAAGTCCTGGTATTCGAACTTTATTTTGGTCATGGGGAGTCACTGAGAGATTGTTTTCAATAGGCAAAAACTGTCATCTCTTTTCTTAAAGTCTCTGCCATAAGTGCAGAGAATATAAATAATCCTGGGATCATGATGACCAGGTACTTTGATAGCATGAATTGAATCAGTGTGGTGGAAAGTATAAATCTGTTCTGAACTGGAGGGAAGGACATTTGAATTTCATGTTAGATTTTGAGGATCTGAAGATGGAGAAAGGGACAGGGAGGAATTGATTTTTTGACTTAGTATATGCCCTCTTGTTTTCTACCTGATGTACCCTTTATGCAAGAATGGGAGAAGATGCGTTCCTGGCTAGCTCATTTGGTGGAGTGACTCTTGATCTCAGGGTTGTGAGTTTAAGCCCCACATTTGGTGTAAAGCTTACTTAAAAAAAAAAAAGAATGGGAGAGGAAACTGGACATTTATGTTGTTTTTTTTTTAATTTGTGTAGCCTCAGTTGCAGGTATACACAACATAGATTTTTGAGGCCAGGTATGGGGGATAATTATTGCTGCTGCCGCTACCATTATTATTACTAACATGAAATTTTGAGGTGATTTTAACTGTGTAATAGAAATAATTTACTTTTCCTGATTAACTTGAACAGTTTTGAACTTTGTAAATAATACTGATCACTGGATTTGTCACTTTGACAGAGATTGGGTTTTACCTCTTTAATATCTCACCTGTCTATAGGATATATAGTTGCTTGAAGGCTTTTCTTTTTACTGTAATTTTATATTTGCTTCTGTACTTCTGCTATAATCAGTCCACTTATCTTTTCCAGCTTCATTTGTAGACTTGATGAAAATGAAATGGGGAAAAAAAAAGTAGGGTTGGATTCAGGAAAAGAAGGTTCTCTCCTTTTAGAATTACATATTTAAAGGTGAAAAACGGGGCGCCTGGGTGGCTCAGTGGGCTAAAGCTTCTGCCTTCAGCTCAGGTCATGATCTCAGGGTCCTGGGATCGAGCCCACATTGGCCGCCTTGCTCAGCAGGGAGCCTGCTTCGTCCTCTCTGTGTCAAATAAATAAATAAAATCTTTAAAAAATTTATATAAAGGTGAAAAACCCCTTATTGCAACTTTTTACAAGAGTGAAAAGGAGATGGGAAAAATAGGTGTAGGTGCTGGTTTATAGGCGGAAAGTTTGTTGGTATTTGAGTCTGTTTACCTTGCGTGAGGATAACTCTTTGCTAGGATGAATCTAAATAGAAATTAAGGTATTGTGGAATCAGCAGTTTTGAATTTAAGCTGTCTATAGACCTGATTCCTAATTTATCAAGTTTCTTAAGTTTCAAGGACTAGACAAATTTTTGAATTAGTTTAATTCATAATTTTTAAATGTGTTCTGGCAGCATAATCTAACCTGTCTCATAATTTCCTGTCTCATAATTTACCATATGCTAACTATATTTTTAAAGGGTAGAAAAATACTTAGCATTGAAACAAGTTTGCCCAAAAATTTGCATATATTTTTATAGTGAACATAATAAGATACTATAAGTATTTTTTTAAAACATGGTACACTTTTTCCTTTTTCAGTATAATAATCATGAAATTCGTTCTGGAAAACACATTGGTGTCTGCATCTCGGTTGCCAACAATAGGCTTTTTGTGGGCTCTATTCCTAAGAGTAAAACCAAGGAACAGATTCTTGAAGAATTTAGCAAAGTAACAGGTAAGTTGGATTGATGTGGAAGGAGGTCCAGGTTCTAATACTGAAGGTAATTGCATACTTCTGTGTGACAAGCATTGTTTTAAACACTGTATTTATTGACTTGTATTTTCCAGCCATGTGAGATGAGATAGGTAACTCCCATTTTTCAAATAGGGAAATAGGTACAGAGGGCTTTGGGAAATGCTGAACATTACATAATTTGTAAGGAATGCACCTGGGATTTGAATAGTATGCAAAATCTGTGCATACCCTGTTTTGGAATTTCTGTGTGTTTTTATGCATTTTTAGGTGATAGCTTGACATTCTTGGTATGAGTGTTTGAGTAATGATTTGACTTTCTAAATAATTGGAATAATAAATTTTGCTGTAAGCAGAGATTATGCATTGTCAATATGGTGCAATTTCTTTGAACTATAAAGCATTTTTTAATAATAGTTTACATGTTGGGCTGCTTTTATTAGAATATATTTTGTCTGCCTAGACTACTTAGTAAATTATCAGACTATTAATCAGTCTCTAGGAACATTCAAAGTTTTACTTACTACTAATATATTTCATGTGAAATAAAGCTACTGATACCTGAGGCCAGAAAAGTGTCATCAAAAAGAATTTTAGGGGCACCTGGGTGGCTCAGTTGGTTAAGTATCTGCCTTCGGCTCAGGTCATAATCAGTAGGGGGTCTGCTTTTTCTTCCTCTAACCCCCCCCCGACTCTTGTGCGCTCACTTTCTCTCAAATAAATGAAATCTTTAAAAAAATAATTTTTGTTTACTTGTATAATAAAAATGTTTAACCATGTTTGACCTATACTGCCATTTTCCTAACAGTTATGTAAAAATTTTATGCCTCTGTCATTTAATTAATGGAAGAGTAATCCTTGGGTCTAAGGACTTTATAAGTGTGTTGGGAACACTTGCAAAGTGTGGATTAGGTAAATTATCCGGACCAGTTCTTTTTAGCGTCGTCTTTAAGAGATTAACTTTTCAGTTTTATATTCCAGTATTATATTAGAAAAATTCTTTAAGCGACTTTGTTCTTACTTATTTAATTTCTCTGGAATGGTTGCTTATTTTCAGAGGGTCTCACAGACGTCATTTTATACCACCAACCAGACGACAAGAAAAAAAACAGAGGCTTTTGCTTCCTTGAATATGAAGATCACAAAACAGCTGCCCAGGCAAGGCGTAGGTTAATGAGTGGTAAAGTCAAGGTCTGGGGAAATGTTGGAACTGTTGAATGGGCTGATCCTATAGAAGATCCTGATCCTGAAGTTATGGCAAAGGTAATGACAGTGAAGTTAATAATTTTTTTGAGGGGTTGGTGGAAGAAGGGGAAGGCTCTAGAGAGGGAAGTAAAGAACTTCTAAAACGTATTGTGTACTTTTTGAAAAACCGTGTTTTTGAAAGTGAGAGAAGTATTCTTTAATAAAGCCACATACCAAAAATAAAACGTGTATAGGGGGTGAATATAGAAATTTATTTGTGGACACTTAGTCATAATTGTGTAGCTGTCATACTCTCAAGATGATGAATAGTTAGCCTCTATGCTATGGAGATGGTTCACTATCATTTTTGTGTGGAGTCTGAGATCACTTTCTCTGCATATTTGAGAATGGCGCCATTAGCTTACATGGTTTTTGTGTTAAAAGTCCTACTCCTAAAAATAGTGAACTGTACTGGCCTCAGCAGAGCTGCTGCATTTACAAGGTTTAGCTATTATTAGGTATCCTGCTTCAGCAGTCAGTTGAGACATCCTATGAGAACAAACATCTCTTGAGTCAACACTTGGTAGTTACTCTATCCTTTGTCATTTAAGAATTCCCCCTTAATGGTGATAGGCTAGCAAATACAACTTGTTCACTTAAATCAAGAGTGTGAAATGCCAGAACTGTGAATATTACTAAAGGATAAGTAGTCTTAAGGATAGAAGATACTTAGTATTTTTTCTCTGGCCTGTTAAGCTTTTTTGGATTATCACATTAAGAAATTCGGATGTTATTTCAAGTATTTTAGGAGGAAAGGATAACGTTTCTTAGCAAAAGGTCAGCCTTTGTAATTGTACTTTGAGGAGCCTTCTGGGTTGAAAATTTGTTTTGTCAGTATTTTGAACACTCTTGCTCAAACTTTATCAACATTTCAAAAGCAGGTTCTAATTATTTTTGACCACCTATGTTAAGAGTTAAATGTTCAACAGCTGTCTCAGAGGCATGGTATTCATATTGTTAGAAAATGACCACCTTAGTTTGAATTGTAAACTAATTACTAATTTAATAAAAACTACTAAGCATGTTTGTTTTGTCTTGAGCAAAGTACAGAGTTCTCATGTACTCCTTGGCCACACACATGCACAGCCTACCCCACTATCAGTATCTGCACCAGAGTGGTATATTTGTTAAAATCAGTGCACCTACATTGACACACTATTATGACTTATAGTCCCTAGTTTACATTAGGATTTAGTCTTATTGTACATTCTGTGGGTTTGGTTCAAATGTAATAGTTTTACTGCCCTAAGAATCCTCCTTGATCTGTATCATGGAACTATTGATTTTTTTATTGTCTCTATAGCTTTGCCTTTTCCCAAATGTCATATAGTTGGAGTTAATACAATATATAGCTCTTCAAGATTCTTTTACTTGGTTACATGCATTTAAAGTTCTTCCATATCTTTCCATGGCTTGATAGCTCATTTCTTTTTAGCACTGAGTAATAATCTGTTGTGTTGATGTACTATAATTTATTTATTCATTCACCTACTGAAGGATATTTTGGTTGCTTCCAAGTTTTAGCAATTATGAATAAATATGCTGTAAACAACCATATGCAGATTTTTATGTGGACATGTTTTCAACTCATTTGGGTAAATAACAGAAAGTACAGTTGTTGGATTGTATGATTGGATTGTATGTTTAGCTTTGTAAGAAACTGCCAAACTGTTCTCCACAGAGTGGCTATACCATTTAGCATTTCCACTAGCACGGTTTCTGCTCCATTTCCTTACCTGCATTGGGTAGTTGTTAGTGTTGTTTTTGGCCATTCTAATGTATTGGCATTTCATTGTTTTAATTTGTTTTTTGTTTATTTTTTAAAAAACATTTCATTTATTTATTTGGCAGAGTTGAAAACTTGATCTTTTATATTTCTGATGTTCCTTTAATGATTAGTGACTGAAGTTAATTTTGTAGGGTGGGTTAACGGCATCCTGGAAATTGAACCCTTTGGAAATAAATATACAGGGAGTTTTTTTTTTTTTTTTTTTTAATTTTCAGGTAAAAGTGCTGTTTGTACGTAACCTTGCCAATACTGTAACAGAAGAGATTTTAGAAAAAGCGTTTAGTCAGTTTGGGAAACTGGAACGAGTGAAGAAACTAAAAGATTATGCTTTCATTCATTTTGATGAGCGAGATGGTGCTGTCAAGGTAAATAAATGGGGGAATTATTGTAGGCATCTAAATTAAACTAAGGATTTTTTAGTCATCCTACAACTGGAATATTCTTAAAAGTTGAAGGATACCCAGAGGTTATGTAATCTACTCCAGTTAACTTTTATTTGGCTGCATAACTCACTAAGTCATAAAGATAATTAGTGAAGACCTGGGGTCTTTAGATAAAATCTAACTACTATATTTTTTAAATTTCATCCTTCCAACATCAATGAAATGATTTTTGAACTTTGAATGAAGCATAATTGTTAAAGGCGTCTTAAATTGATCAGTACGTCATTTTTTAAGGCTATGGAAGAAATGAATGGCAAAGATTTGGAGGGAGAAAATATTGAAATTGTTTTTGCTAAGCCACCAGATCAGAAAAGGAAAGAAAGAAAAGCTCAGAGGCAAGCAGCAAAGAATCAAATGTAAGTAAAAATTGTATAAATTTAAATGTTGGTAGATTAACTGGTGAAGAACAGGTGTTGTGCAAACCTGTTAAATAAATGCATAACATCCGTTTACCTTTTATTTATTTATTTATTTTTTTATGCCTTTACCTTTTAAAGAAGACTTGAAAGCTTTGAGCTCCTGAGAAATGCCAAGAATCTCAGGAAATGTTTATTGAGCTGTTGCTATTGACCATACTTGTGAAAATAACTATAATTCTAAATAACTAGAGTTTTGTATAATGAAAATCAGTCGAGGGAATTTCCTACTGTATTTTACAGAATGTGCTCCTAAATTACGTGTTTTAAATATTAGCTGTCCAAAATTGATCTATTTGGTTAAAGGGTAGAGAGTTTTTTCTCAGAAGATACTAAATCTCCAATTATGATAAACTGCTTCCTCTACATCCAAAAGAGGCTTCTTTACCAATACATAGTGCCTGTTTTCACCTCCAACATTTCATACATGAGTTTTGAGAAAAGAAATAAGAGAACGTAGTTAATAAAATAAGTAACATGATATTGAAGAAAACTGTGTGTAATGCATCACATATATATTGGATTTTTTTAGAACATCCATAATAAAGGATATCTTATTAAGACAGTAAATGAAATTTTTAGCTTGGTAAGAATGAAGTTTGTAATTTAAAAAAAAAGAAGTTGGTAATTTCTAAGGAGGAAGAGGGATAATTGCTATTTGATGTAAGAGCAAGAGTCACTGAACTTAACTATTTCAGGGCCAGTTTCTGTCCATTGTCCTTTGTGGTTTACAAAAGGAAGGATTAGGGGTGCTTCTGCTTATTTCTCTTACTTTATAATTAGGGAAGTAATCAGATTTCTGCAGTTGGCTGTGCATGTGCAGTTAGGCAGGTAGTCTAGTTCTGAGCCTCAGTTTCTTCAGTTTTAAAAGGGGATCAGACTTAGGACACCTGGGCTCAGTCAGTTGAGTATCTGACTCCTGATTTCGGCTCAGGTTATGATCTCAGTGTTGTGAGATCTAGCCATATGTTGGGCTCCATACTGGGCATGGAGCCTGCTTAGGATTCTCTCTTTCCCTCTCCCCCACCTCCCTTCTTGTGTGCCCTGTCTTTCAAAAAATAAAGTAGAAGGGGATCAGACTAAATTATGTAAGATGTTTTGTACTGTAATTATCCAAGTGATCTATACTTAGAGGACTAAAGAGACATGCTTTATAGGCTTAGTGGTGGTATAAGGAAAAAGACTACAGAAAGCTAGGTTTTGAAGGGGAAGCTAATGCTCTATATCTCAAACCTCTTGAGTATATATTCTGTGCAGTGAAAATGACTTTTTCATCTCTTACAGAAGATAGTTAACTGATTATAATCAGGTTTATTTATGCAGTAGCAGAAAGTAAGTGTTGGAGATTAGATTAGAA
>LNAC01000470.1:988552-1096052 GCA_002007465.1 Ailurus styani | reverse complement strand
ACAGAAATCCTTCATAACTTCTAGCATGGTATCTTAATAAAGAATAAAGTTCTTCTCTTTAAAAAATCTGCTCTAAGTAGATTTTTCCCCTGTTTTTTTAAATTAAGGATCCCAGCAGTGGTTTTCTGAAATATTCTCTTGAATTTGTGCATTTAAATTTTATTGCAGTGGTATAGATGAATGCCATTGTTGGTATCCTTAAATTTTATTTCTGCTCACCAAGGTTAATCATGATTGTCTATATCTTTTTTATAGTAATCACTTTTGAATTGTGTTCAGATATGCAGTTTCAGGTGTAATCATCAGAGCTGGTTAGTCAGGCATTCCAGATAGTGGTTCTTTTCAGAACCTTTTTTAAAGGGTTGGTTAACTACCTCAGTAGCAGAGGATTGAACTATACCCTGTCTGTACTGTACATAGAAAATCTTTGTAGATAAAAGCAAGGCTTGTTAAATGATATGAGGGTAAGATTTTAATATACCAAATGTAACATTCTTAGTTGCCTTTAGTTTCAGAGGCTTGTAAGACTTCCTCATGACCATCATAACAGGCCTTGCTTTTGTCGTATTTTGTGGCTGAAAAAGCAGCCTTGCTTCTTCAGATATTGTAGTTATTTGGATGTATAATAGTTTAGCAAGATGTTACTTTTGTAAGACATCAGATGTTCAAAAAAAGTGCATCCGAACTTGTACTAAATACTGCAGTGTCCCTTTATAAAAAGTCAGACTAAAACTGACAATTGTACAGCAAAGCCTGACATTTGGATATTTTGAAGTTTTTTCATAAATCATAGAAATTAGTATATGGCTGTAGTTTAGCTTTTTAGGTAAAAGGTATGTTTCATTAGTGCATTTCTTATTGCTGATCACTGCAAAAATGTGAATCAGCTTTCCATTTCTTATGCAGGTCATGATAACTTGTAGAATAGAGTACAATCATTTGTGCTATGTTTTTAATTTTCTAAAGCACCTTGATGACAGTGAGTGTTCAGTGGTGAAGCATCCTCTATTGAATCACCCTCAAATTTTTTGCCAAGTCCTAAATTGATAGCTTAAAGTCAAAAGTGAAATTATAGTTTAATTAGGACTTGGTATAAAGAAATCCCTTTTCCCCTTCCCCAAAGGGATACTGCAGTTATATCACATACCCAATAGGCACCACGATGAAGATCAGAGCTTATTATACTTAATTAAGGTTTTATACACACCAGTTCCCCCAGTAAATGCAAATTTAACAAAATTAGACATGTCATATGTTCAAAATGCTCATGGCAAACAATCATTTTGCATTCCTGCAAATAAAATTGTTTTATACTGTAAGCTGGAGGCGAGTGTAACTTATTTTTGTAATAAAGTTTTTATTTTTTTTATGTGTCATTAATATAAATGTGTGTTAGTGTAGAAATATTCTGGTTTAAAAACTTAGAATTGCACACATTTCAGTATGTTTATTTGTACTTACATAATTTTAGAATAGTGGTTGCCAATAGCCTGTATGTTTCACATTAATTGGTTTTTTTTATGTTACCTTAATAAACCATTTTAGTATGTTGTATGTCAGTTACTGGGATAGCTGGGACATAGAGTGTAATTTAAAATTTGTCAATAAGTATTCATTGGAATATATGTAAATGTGCCTTGCCGGTTATTGAAACTTACCTACAAAATGAGTATGGGGTGACAAAAATTAGTTCCTGGTGCTTAATGAAACTTTCTGCCACTGATTTTATATATTACCCCGTGCTTTTTTAAAGTACATCTCTTTCAAATCTTAGTGTAAGTTTGAGGGCTACACAAAACATTTACATTTCATTCTAACATATAATGAGTATAATAGGTTGTGGAAAGTGGGTAAACTAAATGTAGCCTTCAGTTAAATTGAATCTCAGTGTAATCTTTGGTGCTGGCGTTTCCCAGTTCCAAGGAGTTAAATGATCCCATCAAAGAGGTCATTGCCATGCCTATTGGCACTTTACTGTCATACCCTTTTTTAAGGGACACTGTCAAGGTGTTTAAGTTAATTCTCGGAATTATTTGTTGGGATTTTAGGACGGGTTTGTTTGACTTAAGTAAGAACTGCATTGTCAAAGTTGAAAGATGAACATTTTTGTGAGTTCACAAATGTGTTCTTGAAACATTAAAATATGGAGCTGTGGGTTTCCAAGATTATTTGGCATTCTTAGTTTGGGGATTTGGGAGGGAAAATGATGATATAAAGAAATTGTGAAGAATTGATGGGTAATGTAAACAGTGGTGATGAAATATATACACACTCAAGTGAAATTACTTGACAGTGTTCATTTGAATAACTTTGAATTCAAGCCATTATAATTTTAAAATTAAATATCATTTGCACTGTTCTGATAATGGGTGCAGTTTTTGAGCAATATAATCAGAGCTAAATATGCATGTAGTGATTAGTGATGTGAACAATTAAGTTCTGAGAAGAAATACTAACTGGTATTTTCAAACTTAAATTTCTGTAGTAAAAAATCAGCATCAAACTCTTTATCAATAAGAGATCAAGGAAAACAGGCAATGCATATAAACATACTTTTGAATGTTGTGTGGCCTATAAAGCAATAATGCAATTTATATGGAATGTCATGGGATATGAGAAATGGAAATGCAAAAATAACTAATCCTTTAGTAAAAATGTCAACATGTTAAAAGGGGAATGTTAACTAATGTAGGTTATTGCTATTTGTGATTTGTTTATGGGTTCTTGGCTTTGACAGCTTCAAAGATGGACAGATGATAAGTTAAAAGAAATTTTGTATATATTGTCAAGGAATGGGTCTTAAATCCAAGACTCAAGTCCCTTCCTTGGGGTGAAAAATGTATCCTTAAAGCATTCTGATTGTTAAACAAGAAACTTGAGTTATCTAAACAGACGCAAGATTTTGTTTCTGCAGACTACTTGGCAATCAAACGTGATCATCAGTTTAATCAGTTTTCAGAAAGTTGCTTTGTGAGAAAATTGTGTTATATATATTTTCCCAAACATGCATTTTGTGGAAGATTTTCAGCCATTGCAATTGAATCAGATATTAGAAATGAAGTGGGGATTGAGCACAAAAAGCGGTGTTGCACACTCATGATGGTGATTGTAGCATCATGAGAAATTTATCAATTACTGCAAGTCTGATTTAACAGAATATAAACATTTTCTAATGATAAAATAGGAACTTAATAGGAATGGATTGATGGGGTGATCCGGGTATTTACTCGTATGTATTTGGAAAGACTTAATATCAGGATGAACATATGCTAGATGGGCAAAATTGTCACATGCAGGACAGCTTTTTTCGACTGCTAAGCCAAAGTCATTGTTGACTAGAAACATAGCAAAAGATCACCTTGTTACAGAGTGAGCCATGTCTCTATTTTAAGGGGAGAAATTAAATGTAGAAGGACTAAATGCATTTAGGAGAGGGCGCTAACCCCCTAGAGTAAATGATTGCTCAGATTCCTACAACTTCCAGGAATACCCACCATGATCATTTTCTCCCCAGTGATGTATTCCATAAAATTTCTATCTGACCATAGGAATTCATTGGTGGGTATAAAATGAATGAATAAAAGACTTAAGTAACAATACATAAAATGAACAGACTTGTGAGGATGATGTTCTAAAGTGTAGCATTTACTCAGAGATACCACTCAATAGGGCATGCCACTACTTTTCTTAAGATGCTAATTATAAACCAACATTCAAAGACATTTTTAACTGTGGGCAAATTAATAGATGGACTTTTTGGTCTGTCACTTTTTTAAAAAGTACTTAAATGTAAGCTCTATTAGCACCACAGTCTGCCTTCAGTAATATACATAAAATATTTCTCAGGACCAGAAGCATTCAGTTGGAAAAACCATCTTTTTTATGAGTGCAAAACAGTATTATAACTAATGCTCTGGTCCAAGATTAGGTTTTTAATGATTTTAACAGTAGTCTGATAAACATTTAGAAGTCTGGCATTGAGAAACAAAAGCTTGTACCTGACTAGTACTTTTATTTAAAAGAAATATTAGTTCTCTTAGCTTATTTAAATTGTCTCTTACATTTATTTATCCGTAGAATTTATATTTATTTCATTCCTTTCATCTCACTGAAAAAACTGTCTGCAGGCTCTTTGATTTGGATTAGATGTGTGAAGTACTGTCTTTTGCCAAAAACCTCAACTTATCTGTTCTTTTTAACGTAGTGGGTTTGTGCTTGTTTGGAGATCAGTTCAAAAAACTATCTGTACTATCTGTACTGCCTCTGATGTTAAGATTTTATGTATAGCATAAGGAAGCTAGCTCTGACTATATTTTCCTAAGAATAAAGACCTATTTTTGTAGCATGTCTTAGGATCTCCAGGAGTCCAAGAATTATTGCGGGTGTCCTCCATTTCGTTTTCCACTTAACAGCTTTTGAATAGACACTTGGAATCTTTAGAGCTCTTCACCTTTTGATTATCTGTACAAAGTGACTAGCCAATGGTAAAAAACAGATTCCCCAAGATCCCTAGTTCAAGCACATGATGGGGAGATGTAAACATACAGTGTTGGTCTTCACTTATTTTTAATTGGTGAAAATATTCTGTGGTCACACACATGCCAGTGGATGAAGAATTTAATGGTAATTTGGTTCTTTTCTGGGAACATACCCTACTATACAATGTTCTTCCATTCTCTATCATGATCTTTGAAGGTTTGGAGATGATCAAGGTTGCAAGTAATTCGGGAGAGTGGAGTGAACAAACAGATCTGTTTTAATAAAATGTTGAACATTTAGATGACTGCCTATGAGGTTAGGTAGGTGAACTCCGCTTAAAATGGGTTCCATTAAGCTAAGTTGGCAAATCATCAAAGAATGGGGAACTTGTAAATAAATCTAAAGGGTTTGGCTCATAGCCCTAGAATTTCTTGGCGGGTGGAAGGGCAGGTAGTGGTAATTTTGGCCACTTCATCCAGACAAAAATCTTTTTAGAAGGTCTCTTAATACAGAATTTAGTTTGTATTGTATTTAGGATAACCAAAATTTATCCTATTTAGTGAAAAGCTTGTCTTTTCAGAGCAGTCATGGAAGTTTTATACCTGAAAGATTCTGGGTCACCCCTGGGGCGTTTTGAAAACCATTTATGTTGCTTGTCTTTCTATGCAGAGACCAAACTAGTACTTGGTTGAAATAAGAGTGCTGAATAAGACTTTGAGTAAGTGAGGAATCCTCATAAACCATTTTGGGAAGTTAGTGTCTCCACATGTTAGTTTCCTGGAATGTGTTTCTAACACAACCAGTAAACTTAATAGAATCAAGGTTATTTTAGAATAATTTACTACAGGCTTCAGTGAATATCTGATTTTTCACTTTGTCTGTAAAGTGGTTTAGAATAAGTTCTGATCTGAGGGGAGTTAAAAAGGCTGCTCTCTAATGTTCATGAAGCGTCATTTCTTAGATTTTCAGTCTGTATTCTAAAAGATTCTTAAGATGAACTATTGTTTTGGAGACATTTTTTAGGATGTCTAAGGAAATTGGTATCTTCTGTGATTTATGAACTATAGCCAATTTTAGTTCACGGTTAAAGGATAGGGGTTTTGTAGACAAGCTATTACCACAGATTAAAGAATACGCGGCTTGTTCGTAATATAAAATCTGTAGAACGGAGTGTAGATTTCAAAATCTAGTCTTAAGTGTAGAAACATACAACATACCAGAAGAGTTCTAACATTACATCTGATGTGGCTCTTTTAATGCTGTTTAAATTCGAAGGAAATTTTAATAATTATGGATCTGTGTAATAATACTGCTTGCTGTTGAATATAGGTGTCCCAGTTTTTTCCTATGGGAATTAGGAAATGTCAGTACTGCATCATTTGAACACAAAATTGATAGAACAAGTAGGCTCCTTATGCAATGTGGGGCTTGAACTCAGGACCCTGAGATCAAGGGTTGGATGCTCTGCTGACTGAGCCAGACAGGTGCCCTTATTTTTTATGTCATGAGGAAAGAAACCCTTATAACTTTGTTTTTAAGAATGTATTTTTAATGGTTGCCTGGGTGGCTCAGTGGGTTAAAGCCTCTGCCTTTGGCTCAGGTCATGATCCCAGGGTTCTGGGATCGAGGCCCGCATAGGGCTCCCTGCTCGGTGGGGAGCCTGCTTCCTCCTCTCTCTCTGCCTGCCTTTCTGCCTACTTGTGATCTCTCTCTCTGTCAAATAAATAAAATCTTTAAAGAAAAAAAAAATGTATCTTTAATAAGTTAGTATTTATGTTACCTTAATTGGAAGGCTCAGGAATTTGGATTCTAAATTTGCTTTTAACTTATGTAACATGTCATGAATTATAAAAGCATATATAGAATTGTCTTAGTATATTCAGTATTTGGAATGAGTGGTGGAAAACCAAAAGTAATAAGCAGTATGTCAAAGGCCATCTGTAAAAATTGGTAAAACTACACTTTCCAGTTCTCTGCAGCCACATGCAAATGTGCACAGTTTTGGTTGGCCAAATTTAATACCTCCTTTGCTTTTTTTCTTGAAATAGTAAAAATCCACACGAATTTGCACACACTGAATTCTTCAGAATCCTTCAACATTAAGGACAGGTACATTTTCCTTTATGAACCTTGCTTAGCTTCAGATTCATTTATAAATAGAATTAAAATACAATGAAAAACCTTTTCTAAAATTGTATCATAAATTTTAGTTGCTCTTTTGGTTTCCATCATTTAGCACTTAGGACAGCATCAACAATAGTTAGGACCAGCAGTAGATCCTGTAGTTACTTCAGTTTCTTTAGTTTATCTTTGCCTAGTGTCTGTCTTTATCAGTCTATTTAAGTTACTAGTTATTTAGTTTTTTCTCTATGGTTTCTTTTAACTCTTTGAATGGAAGCTTCTTTAGGGCAGGGAAATCTGAATTAATGGTGTTAGGCATTTAAAAATACTCAAGTATTTTTCAGTGTGGTGGGAAGTTAGCCTATTTGCCGAATGAGGCTCAATTGTGGCTTGCTAATTTGAAAAAGGAATAAAGATTTCAAACCTTTGAATATACAACATAGAAAGCTTTTCCAAATGAGCATGTAATGCTAGGGGCCCATGGGTGGCTTGGCTCAGGTTATGATCCCACAGTCCTGGCATTGAGTCCTGCTCTCTGCCTGCTGCTCTAACAAATTAAAAAAAAAAATGAGTACGTAATGCTAATGTTTTAAGTAAACTAAATTCATGAAGATTCACGTTTAAATTGTACATCTGACATTTTTTAAGAAAATGAAAAGTGGAAGTTAAGAGAACAGTTGGCCTTGTGATATATATAAAAACTACTTTTGGGGGTGCCTGGATGGCTCAGTCAGTTAGGCATCTGCTTTTGGCTCAGGTCGTGATTCCAGGGTCCTGGGATCAAGCCCCAGCTCAGTGGGGAGCCTGCTTCCTCTCCTGCCTGCTGCTTCCTCGTGCTTGTGCTGGCTCGCTCTCTCTTTCAAATAGATAAAATCTTAAACTTAAAAAAACTTAAAAAAAAATACTGTAATCATTACAACCTAGCTCAGCAGTTTTCCTTTATGCTGACGTTCAGCTTAATTCTACGTTGCTGAATGAAACAGTGTCCAACTACAACCCTCTTTATAAGGATGGGGTACTTCAAGATTGAATTCTTGTTTTGCTGGTTTAGTGTAGTTTTGTTTTTTAAGATTTTTATCAGAGAGTGAGAATGGAGGGCGAGGACCAATGGGAGAGGGAGAAGCACACTCCCTGCTGAGCAGGGAGCCCAAGGCTGGGCTGTATCCCAGGACTCAGATCAAGACCTGGGCCAAAAGCAACTACTTAACCAAGTGAGCCACTCAGGCACCCCTGGTTTTAAGTCTATAAAATTTGTATCAGCTTTTTTTGCAGAGAGGGTAAGTGATACCTGAGAAAAGTATGAAGGCTAGGTAACTATAAAGTTACAGTTAAGTTTCAAATTCTTGAAAAGTATTTCTAATCCTTACTGTATTCTAAAATGAGCCATGGTTGCATCTGTATGGATAATTATATTTACCTTTCATTTGGTAGGTGATTATAAATCACTTGAAAAGAGAGGTTTTGAATTTAAGGTATCATCTCACTATGATAAATCTGTAACTCCTAGTTTGAGTAGTAGAGAAAGGTGTTATTTATGTTTATATATGCTTAGTTGATATTTTAGCTTGATAATATAAGATATATACTTGGAGAACAGGAGATAGTACCCAATGCGAAATAGCACAGAAAGTCTACATTTCTGCTCACATTCTATCCAATTTACAGAGATGACTCCATTCTTTAATTCTTACAGTGGTTATTATTTACATGTATCTTGATTACTAAATTTAAGCAGTATTTACCCCTTGTGAGGAGTTTAGCTTACACTAGTTCTGTTCTTTTTGCTGAGCTATTTTAAATTCAGTTGATTACCTTTATTACTCAAACTACACTTAAGCCTCTACTTACACCAATTTTAGTGTCTGCTCCTCATTATTTAAGGAAGCAGCACACTCAATATTTCTTTTCCTTCATCTCCCAATTCCCATTATCTTGTCTGTTGTCAGGTTTGTGACACTTCATAACTAATTATTTTGTCTTTAGACTGAATATAGGTAAAATGTAGCATATTTAATAGATAATGTATTTAGATTCACAGGTAATCCTATTTTGACAAAACCTGCATCCTTTGGAAAGCAAAGTTCTAAGAGATAGAATTCTTTTAATGGTCTTTTGTTAAGGTTCATGCTATTGCTAAAATATGAACCATGACTTTAATTTAAAAAAATTTTTTTTTAAGATTTTATTTATTTGTCAGAGCATGCACATAAGCAGGGAGCGGCAGGCAGAGGGAGAAGCTGGCTCCCAGCTGAGAAAAGGAGCTCAATGAGGGACTCGATCCCAGAACCCTGGGATCACGACCTAAACCAAAGGCAGCTGCTTAACCGGTTGAGGCAGCCAGGAATTCCATGACTTTAATTTGTTTATTGAGTTTCTAATTACCTGTCTTTTTGCTAAGCTTCTTTGGTTATTTAATCATATTTAATATTCTGTCTTCAGCGGTTTCTTGTTGCTGAGAATTTTTTCATTTTTTCTGCTTGCTTTCTGGAGCTTGGATTGAAAGAATTGGACTGAATTGATTGTTTTATGTTTAAACTATTTTCTTCATTTATCACTAGCTTTTTACACTTTATAGAAAACATTCTCCCCCCCCCCCCTTCAGAACACATTATTGTCTTGGGGCGGCTTGGTGGCCTAATTGGGCATCTGCCTTGGGCTTGGGCCCTGCCTTGGTGTCCCTGCTCAGCGGGGAGTCAGCCTCTCCCTCACTCCCTCCCCCTGTTCCTTCTTTCTTTCTCAAATAAATACATAAAATCTTAAAAATATTGTCTTTAAATTTCAGCAATAGAGCAGTCTGTTCTTATTTTATATATAGACTATCTTGCTCATTCTTGAATTCTGAAGATTTTTTTTTTAAAAAGTCACCAGTTATAGGATGCATTGAAATATTAATTCACTTTGGTTATTTACTTTTTCTGCCTCTAATTTTTTTCAAATGTTTCATGGTTCTTCATTATTCATATTTATGAAAGAAGGATTTGATAAAAGTAGTCTGGTGTTACAGATGGCTGACTTTAAGTGTTGTGTATGTGAGAACCATCGTAAGGACTAACAGGCTTTATTTTAGCTTCCTTGGGAGCAGGAAGGCAAGCAGGGTACTCCCCCATGCCTGAAAGAAGAGTGCCTGACTGCAGGAATCCTGACCCTTCCCAGGCAGATATTTGCTGTGGGGAGGGGGATAGATCCTGAAAGCACCCTCACTACCTCAATCACCACCTATTTTCTTCCCCTTTCACTTGCAACCTGGAGGCCTTGCCTTTTCCCCACTCATCTCTCCCATGAAAAATGGCTTCTGTTTCTTGTAGCCTTGTAAGTGAAAAATTAATATGAGCCTCAATTCTTCATCTTTTCAACCTAAATTGTGCAACTTAGTGTAAAAAGTGCTACTTTTAAATGGAACTGGTAGTAAAATACGGCAATATGTGTACATTATCTTGAATTTATTAGAAGAAACCGCCTTAATCTGTATTACCACATTCATGCTAATGGCTCGTTTAAAATAAATCATTTAGGAAAAGTTTGAGTCTTACTGGAAAAGAGAACAACACCTAGCACGCTAAAAAGGTACATAGAAGATATTTTGTGACTAACGGTGCAAATTTAGTGACATTCTTGGGTGGGCAAATTTTGAAGGCCTTTGGGAATAGTAAAATAGGTTTTGTCTTAGCATATAATTTCTGAACATAAAAAGAAACCATTGAGCAGTATTTTGTTTTTCCATTTATATTTAACAACAGTTACCTTTGTGTATGCTATTTTACCTGGTAACAACTACATTCCTTATTTTGGTAGAGATCTCTCAAACCTGCCTTTTCAGATTTGATGGGAATCTATGTTAATTTACTTGTGGAATGTATTCTTTAATATTTTTGTCATATGCTCTGCTGATTAGAGAGTCTAAATCCTTTAAAACTTTTCCACATAATGGCAATTCAGACATCTTAGATCATTTTGGGTATTAAGGACTGCTTCCAGGTATTAAATAAAACATTAGGTTTTAGGTTATTACATATTAATTAGCTGATACCATGGGAGAAACTGACTTTTGAGGTTTTTGGTACCAAAAATCTTAGCTAATCTTAATGGCAATAGTAGTGTCTGGACACATACACACACACACACACACACCCATATACCTCAGGAAACTGAAGAGGAAAATAAAGCTTGTTAGGTCTAGTATACTAGACCCATTGAGTAAAATTGGACTTAAGTCATGCTAATCTCTTGTATTCATATGGCTTCCCCCATTCTAATAAGGTTGATGTTAGTGTGTGTGTATGTTGTGTGTGTGTGTGTGTGTATTAAAAAATACAAATTGCTCAACCAAATTACTGCATGTGCATTAGTACAGTTACAAGTTCAATGGTTTAGATACTTCTTTTAATTCCCAATAGTTCTAAGTAAAAAAAGCTAAAAATATTTCTTCCCAATTATTGAGGCATTTAATGAGGGTACTATGTACAAACACAATATAACCTCTTTGGTCGTGGGTGAAAGAGGTTATTTTAAATCCTGATGCTTTTCCAGCTCTCAACACTCTATAAGGTACAGCTTTTGGTTTTAGTAACATTCTACCCAGAGGATTTTTTATTTCCTTTCATTCATTCTTCTGTGAAGGCTTAGTTTCACAAAATAGGAAATGTTACATTAAAATACTTCATACTGTAATCAACAGGAAATACCTTACATGTATGAACATTTCCTGGAATATTTTTGTGATCCTTACTTTTTGAGGGGGAGAGAGGAGGATGCTTATTTCTCTTAGAGGTAGGGAAACACTGAAGTCTGTATATTCTGAGGAAGAATACTCTATCAAGCCCTATATAGTTCACAGAGCATTATTCAAGTTATCCCCAAATTCCCTAAATTACTGTTACTATTACACTAGTATGGAGGCAGGCTGAATCACATAGATGTCAACTAATATTTGAGCAACATGGATCTCCTCATGTGGTAGTAACTATGTTTTTTAATCTTTAAATTAGTGTTCATTTATCTCAAGTCTCTTAGTTCTGTAGTTCTAGGCAAAACACATTTGGTATAATGCTAATGTAAATGAATCTGTTCAGGAAATAAAAGGTCCTGTAAGTGTTAAACCAACCTCCCAATTTTGCTTTATTGCTGATAGCTCAGATGTTTTCTAAAAATTGTAAGGCTAGCATATAATCCAAAATAGCATAAGGGTTCACCTAAGCAACACCATATCCCCTCCCCCACCCTCTTGTCCCGGTAAACTGTCTTTCAGTAGAAACCCTGCATTTTTCATTATCAGGATAAAGCATCTTATTGCACCTTTTTCTAGGTAGCTATCTTTTTAGGTTGATTTTTCTCTCCCCTCTATTTTAAAGAGCTGTTAACAGGATACCAGTAGCCTGATATGAAAATTATTTTTTTAAAAAGGTTTGACCTCTAAGTTATTTGTTACATTGAATTCTTGGGAAGTTTTTTTTGTTGTTTTTGTTTTATTTTGGTACTTTGCTGGTTCTCTGATCTTTGATCACCTCGTACTTACCTGTCCTTATTTCTCTTTTTTTCATCTGTACTTGTCTCCTTGATCTCATCTACATTCACAGGTTCATATCACATCTATGTGGACTCCTGTTGTACTATCCAGGCTTGATTATTCTCTGTTTTGTGCAGGTCTGCATTTCAGCTGTTTGTTGTACAGAGTGCTCTGCTCTGTCAGTGATTCTGTCCTGTTAATTTCTCTTTTCACATCCAGCTGCATTGATCATTTATCATTATTGAATAGGTCTGAAACGTCCTCTCTCACCATGTCCTAACCTACATTCTGAAAAGTTCAGGTATGACTGAACTTCATATTTATTTTAAATGAATATCTTAAATGGTTCTTAAAGACCACATTTACAAGTGGCACATTTAATTATAATGACTTGCCATATTTTTATCTAGTGTCTATAATAGCACTGTCCAATAGAAATAAGATGTAATCAGCCATGTATGTAATTTAAAATTATGTAATTTAAAATTTTGTAATTTGGCTCCAGTTCAACCTTCCATCCTTAGCTTTCGTTATATATACCTGTAAACTGCTTGCCTTGTCTATCTTTGGCTCACATTTCATTGTACACACCCAAGCCAACCCCTCAAACAAAACTCCACCTCAGCCAAAATAGTACAGTCTTCTTGGTGTAGGTACTTTAAAACAATCAACAAAATATCCCTCAGGAATATATACAGTAAGGAGAACATCAAGATAAAACTGCCTTTGGCTTTCTGGAGTTTAAATAGGGCTACTATGTAATTTTTCTTCCTTGTGGTATGGGTTTATTGTAATGTAGCTATAGGAGTCAAAAACCAAAATTTACCAACCTCTGCTTAGGTACCTTTAAGAGCAAAACCATGGTTTTAAAACATCTGGCCACATTTGGAAATCTGATGTTTCGGGGCACCTGAGTGGCACAGTGGGTTGGTTGAGCGACTCTTGGTTTTGGCTCAGATTGGGGTGGCGGAATCAAGCCCTGCGTCAGGCTCTGTGCTCAGTGGGGAGTCGGCTTGAATTTCCCTGTGCTCCTCCTCACCACCCCCCTCTCAGTCCTCTCTCAAATAAATAAATCTTTTTGAAAAGTCTGATGTTTCAATGCTTTGTAATTACAAGAAGAATCTCCAGGATTATATAAATTATATTCATTATTGCTGGTATTCTTCAAATTCATTGTTAACAGTGTATGTATTAATTGCAATTTCCTATCCCCCATCATGATCAATTACAGTTTAATGTGCTGCTTTACACTGGGCAAAAACAGAGTTACGAAATTTGACAGGGCTGAATATGTAAACAGGATTAAACCAATTTAAGAATGATACACGATGTACTATCAGTCTTTGAAAACTCAAGACATGGAAAGGACTACTTATATTTAGATAGGGGTATTTCCTGGATAAGATTTCTTCTTAGCCCCAAGAAATAAAGTAAGCTAATCTATTTTATTATTTTAACTGGAAATAGAAGTGCTCTCCGAACATATGGGACCGAGTTCTTCATTACATTGAATAAATAAGGCTATATCTCAAACTTCACACAGTTGAATAGTATAGGCCGTATGACTTTTTGATAGTGTTTAAAATTCAAATTGTTTTAAAGGCCTCTGTATGTGAAATCTATAAGGTTAAAGAAACTTAAATTTAAATGGTAACTGCCTTTCAGTATATAGGGGAAATTTTCCAATAAAAATTTTAAAATAACTTCCAAATTACCTTTTCTACTTGGATATACTGTATTGAGTTTCTTTTTTTTTTTTTTTAATTTTATTTATTTGACAGAGCGCAAGCAGGGGGAGCAGCGGCACAGGGAAAGGGAGAAGCAGGCTCCCTGCTGAGGTAGGAGCCTGATGTGGTACTCAATCTCAGGACCCTGGGATCATGACCTGAGCTGAAGACAGATGCTTAACCACCTGAGCCACCCAGGCGCCCCTGTATTGTTCCTTCCTTCCCTTTCTTTCTTTCTTTCTTTCTCTCTCTCTCTCTCTCTCTCTCTTTCTTTCCTTTCTTTCTTTTTTGAAAACATTTTAAGTAATCTCTATGCCCAACATGGGGCTTGAACTTAACAACTCCAAGATCATGAGTTGCATGCTCTATTGTCTGAGCCAGCCAGGCACTCCAAGTTTATTTTCTTAAGAGCTAGTATCAGGTTACCAAAATAGAAAAGGCTTCTTTTTAGGGAAGATAAAAATCAATTTTTAATTCTCTGGTAGCAACCTTCCTAGAATTGAATTGAAATATCAATATTAGTGATTTTCACAATTCTGAACCAAGCCTAGTTGCGTGGTGGTTTATAGGTACCATATGAAAATGCTTTTGTTTTTATATTTTAGTGAATAGCCTACCTAAAGGTAGGGGGAAGGATAGCAAAGCCTTTCCAAAATGCTTTCAGAAGTTATTGAAGTCAGTTGAAAGCTATATTTAAACACCTGAATACAGTTAGCATTTTTCTTTTTATGAAACGAAACCAGTGTCTCTACAATTAACACGAGACATAAGGCGGAATGTTTTACTTATTTAAAGGGTAAGTTTAAAAGTAGACAAGAAAAACATTGGCTGTCTTATCCAATATAATGAGGGTGTTGGAATTAAAGTGCCTTTTCCAATCTTTAATATTTATCAACAGGCAGGTGAGTATATTTTCAGTTTGCAATCAGTTATGAATTGATACTTTCTGAAGATACAACCAATTACCTAGTTTGTGAAAGTGAGGTTTGGGAGGATGGTTATTCCATCGTGTCTTAGAAATAAGATGACAAACATTAAATGCTTTAATTTTTTGGTGCTAAGGTGTAGTGAGACTTCCCAGAATTCTATAGTCAAAACAGCTCTTTTATCCGGAGAGGATCTATTTGAGTCACCGATTGTATAAAGTTGTAGTCCTGCATATCTTCCCATTGGAGGTTTTACTTCATGGCCACACAAAAAGGGGGGGGGTTAAATATGAAAGACATAGCTGCATTTTTTAAAAGATTTTATTTATCAGAGAGAGAGCACGAGCGCACAAGGAGGGGAAGCAGCTGACAGAGGGAGAAGCGGGTTCCCGCTGAGTAAGGAGCCCAGATGCGCAGGACTCCACAGGACTCATTCCCAGGACCACGTGATCATGACCTGAGTTGAAGGCAGATGTTTAACTGACTCAGCATCCAGGCCTCCCCGCATTTTTAACTTCTCAAACTCCCACCCGTAAAAATCCCTTAATGCTCTTCCTTCAATTACTCTACATTGTAGTTCTTTTTTTGAAAACCAAGGAAAGGAACATTTCTTTAAAAAGGCAGTTTAGTGGCTCCTTTAACAGATGTTCTATCCAGAGGTTGATACATAGGCTTAGGTTGCGGGGGGAAGAGGACATTATGAAATGTAAAGTTAAGACTGGGGCACCTGGGTGGCAGTTGGTTAAGTATCTGACTCTTGGGATTTGGCTCAGGTCATGATCTGAGGGTCATATGATGAGGCCCATGTTGGGATCGATGCTCAGTGCAGAGTCTGCTTGAGATTCTCCTTCCCTCTATCCCTTCCACTCATGCTCACTTTCTCTCACTCTAAAATCTTTAAAAAAAAGACTAAAAATATTACGAATGCCACAAAAAGGTAAAATATGAACCTTGATTCTTTGGGACACAATGGGGGGGAAAACAGGTTTGGGAATGCCAATCCTGTTCCAGGAGAGCACATTCCAAATTATAGGAGGCATCTGAGAGGGAGAGACTGAAATGGGCCCTAGGGGTAATGTGTATGTATTCATCTATTCTTTTCCTGATCCACTTACGCCATGCAGATCATGGCCCTTAATATTTAAAATCTGGTGTATATTCTGGGTCATCAGAGTTAAGTAGGCCTAATTACTGGGATTCAGGTATTCAACGCCATCTTTTCAAGCTCCTGTACCAATATAAGCAATTTGTACAGTTTGTTGGTGAGGTTGAGAAAATCAGGTTTAATTAGAAGCATTTTAAATACTTAACATTGCCTACTGCTGCATGACTTGTGAAAATTAAGTGAAAGCAAAGAGATAAATCCTAGTCTTTGCTCAAATTGTCTTCCCAGATCCCCACTAGTTGAAAATTTCTTTCCCATCTTTTGTCATTAAAAAAAACCCCCAAAAACTATTACGGCCTTTATATATAAACATGACCTGTATTATACATTTTCATGTGTTACATGTCTCCACTAGATTGTACGCCTTTGGAGGTCAGAAAAATGCATCTAAATCTTTGTATCTGCCAGTACTTCCAGTACAGTGCCTTATATTTATTTGCTTATTCAATAAATATTCATTAAAATAATGGAGCTTTTATTGGGTTGTAGTATATTTGAGCCCTTTAGATGAATGCATTATCAACTGTTTACTTTTTATAGTTTGAAAATGTATCCCAGGCATACACAGTAATTATGACATTTATCTAAAATTTACACAATTGTACTGGCTCTCCACAGCTAACTGGAGCAGCAATGTCCAGTAGAAATATAATGTAAACCACTTATGTAATTTAAAAATTACATCAATGGTAAGATTATATTAATGTAGCCACATTATAGAAATAAGATTAATACTTTTTAGCTCATTATTTTGAAAAATCACTAACATTTTTAATTGTTTTAAACATTGAGACAATTTACATTATTTTCATGGCAAATCTGAGGTGTGTTTTACATTTAGCACATGTCCATTCAAACTAGCCACATTCTAAATGCTCAGTAGCCAGATAATGATCAGTGGACAGGGCAGGTCTAGAACTTTAAGGGCAAGCAGCAAACCCCTTTGACCTATCTCTTAACTAGGTATCAGCTGTGATTTCAGGTCATTGTCATTTTAAGTTATTATCCAAACAAAGGTTAATTGGTTTGGCTGCTTTTATCACATTCATAGATTCATACAATTTAAGAAAATTTTTGTATTAAGCATTGTATAAAGACATTTAATAGGCACTTTCCACTGTATTTAATCTCTAAAACTTCCGAATCGAGATCTGTTTTAGACTTGAGGATGCAGGGGTTGACCTAGATCAAGTTAACTGTTCAATGAAATACTGCTAGTAGAGGTGGAGCTGGTTTCAGAATCAGGATTGATTGTGGATATCCCATATCCCTGCTTGAAGTTCAAAACTTTTTAAAAAAGATTTTATTTATTTGGCAGAGAGATAGAAAGCACAAATAAGGAGAGTGGCAGGCAGAGGGAGAGGGAGAAGCAGGCTCTGCTGAGCAGGGAGCCCGATGTGGGGCTCGATCCCAGGGCCCTGGAATCATGACCTGAGCCGAAGGCAGCCGCCTAACCAACTGAGCCACCCAGGCACCCCAAAGTTCAAAACTTAATACAAGTCTGTAAACAACAACAACAACAACAAAACCAAGCTCTGTGTATGTGTTAAAGTGGATAAATGTTGAAGAGAAAACATCTAGTAATTTTATTTTAAAACGTTATTTTATTTTATTTGATGAGGTCTGTATCAACAGTAAATTTTTTTCCTGCTTTAGGTGTGGATTTTAAATAGCTTTATTTTTTTAAAAATTTTTCTTTTTTAAAGATTTTATTTATTCATTTAATACAGAGAGATTACAAGTAGGCAGAGAGGCAGGCAGAGAGAGAGGAGAGAGGAGGAAGCAGGCTCCCTGCTGAGCAGAGAGCCCGACGAGGGCCTCGATCCCAGGACCCTGGGATCATGACCTGAGTCGAAGGCAGCGGCTTTAACCCACTGAGCCACCCAGGCGCCCATAGCTTTATTTTTTTTAAAGCTTTATTTATTTATTTGACAGAGAGACAGAGAGCACAAGTAGGCAGAGTGGCAGGCAGAGGGAGAACGGAGAAGCAGGCGCTCTGCTGAGCAGGGAGCCCGATGTGGGACTCCATCCCAGGACCCTGGGATCATGACCTGAGCCGAAGGCAGCCTCTTAACCTACTGAGGCACCCAGGCGCCCTTAAATAGCTTTTTATAGCAGAAATTTATTTTTGTTTTTCCCATTCCTAAGGATAATAATAATATGAAAATTTAAGTTATTCTAATTGCCTCTACTAAGAAACTCATACAGGAAAAAGTCTAAGTTGGATGTTCTAAAGATGTCTAATTTTAACAGGAAACATTTTATCTTTGAAATGTATTCGTTCTCAGTCCAAAGCCGAACAGCAATTTAAGAACAAGCCTTTAAGGAAATAAAATATTTAAACAAAAAGGATTGGCAATATAATTTCACAGAAAAATTTAATAAATTGCCATAATATTACTCAAGTACATAGTAGGCCCTTGATACATGTAGATTAATTCAACATACACCTGTTATTTACACTTTAGTGTACTCCAGAATGTTCATATAAACGAGGGATTCTAGATTAATTCAAAGACGATTAAAAAAAGGCTACAAAAGTGAAATCAGTATACGAAGTGTTTGTCTACCTTAAAACACTAAAAAAAGCACTAAGTTTTCCAGTGATGTTACACCATATTTTAAATGGTTTAATCAGAAATGGTACAGCATGAGTATGTTTGCGATGTTAGTTTAGACAATACCTAATGATGAGGACCAATGAAATGTTATATACCACTGTAGAATTGTTAAACCATTCTAGGAATACATTTGACAGTATGTGTCATGTTCTTATCCTTCGATCAAGCAACTGTACTGATACTGATCCTAAAAAAATTAGAAATATGTATAAGTTTATAATAGAAAATGATAATCATTATAATTATCAATGAAATCAAATAGCACTGATAGACTAGTTTAAAGACGGCACATTCTGAAGGAAAATAATGCATCATTAAAGATCTGTGTATTCATAACAACATGGGAAAATATTCATGAAATCGAACATGCACCATTTTTTTAAAAATACATAATTTCTGAACATATCTGTCTTTGCACTTTGTACGGTAAGATCCTGAGGAAATAAAAATGCGCTGGCTATGGGGTTAGAATTACTTCAAATTCCGGTTTTGCTAGCTGTAGGATTCTGAGCAAGTTCCTTTCCGTCTCAGTAACCAAGCTGTGAAGTGGGAAAAATCAAAGCACCTATATCATGAGGTGTGAAGTTAAATGAAAGTTGAGCGCGCCGCCTAAGTAAATTTAACTTGTTACGATGTCTTCCTGAATTTTTCAGACTAGCGGAAAAAAGTAAATTAAAGATCAGAAATGGAAAGACTTAAGCGAAAGCTCCACGAGACGAGGGATTTAATCTAACTTGCCAACTTGCCTTGTCCAAGCGCTTGGATTTTGGTTGGGTGCGCAAGGCAGTGGTGAACGGAGCTCTACCTTGCCTGGGAGCGTGCAGAATATGCTCTCGCAGGGGTGGCGGCCCCGTGCGTTTGACTCCGCTATTCCGGAGTTGTTTTACTCACCCGCCGCCCCTTCCCGCCCCTCGCCAAATAAGGACTCCGAGTCGTCCCCCCTCCCGTTCTCTCCCTTGGCGTCGCGTAAAGCTCCACCTGTCCCCATCCGGAGCAGAGCCTACGTAGAGGAGGCGTGGAGAGTGGTGGGGGCCACGACCACGCACCCCATCCCTCCGCCGGCTCGCGTCACAAAGACTACAGTCCCCAGCGGGCCCCGCGAGCTCAGGATGTCCCGCAGACAGGGCCCGGCGGCTGCGCGGGGCTGTAGTTTCTCCCGTGCTCGGGCACAACCTTCTTTTTCTCCTCCGCGATACAGGCGGTTACTGGCTGCTGCAGCTTTCCCCCGATTTCCGAAAAAGCCCACTCGCTAGTGGAGGCCGGCCCTTCGCGGGAGACGGCGCGCGGCTCTGGCCAAGAGGGCGGAGAGGGGGCACACGCCGGGCCTCGCGCGGGGTGACGACCTCGGAGACGTCGTGCGGCAGTCCCTTCGGCCGGCGGCTGGGGGTGGTGGGGGCGGAGGCCGCGCACGCGCGGCGGGGCCATGGGCGGGGCCTTGCGCGACTGCAGCCGGCGGACGGTCCGCCGGTCCGCGGCTGTGTGAGTAGCCGCCGGGGCGGCGGGGCGGAGACGCGAGAGGTTAATGGGGGTCGCCTCGACCTCGGTCTCAGGCTGTAGCGGAGCTTCAGCCACGCCAGCGAAAATGGTTTCCTGGGTGCGGGCGATGGGGGAGAAGCTGAAGCAGCGGCTGCGGCTGGACGTGGGACGCGAGATCTGCCGCCAGTATCCGCTGTTCTGCTTCCTGCTGCTCTGCCTCAGCGTCGCCTCCCTGCTCCTCAACAGGTAACGCCGCAGCGCGGAGCTGGCGCGCGGCTGCTCTGCGGAGCTGCAGACGGGGGCCCGTGTTATTTCAGTGTGGAGGCCGCTTGGGCTGCGCAGCTGGGGCGCTTGCGGCCGGCTGCGAGGCCTTGGGAACAGCGGCCTCGGGGAGCTGGGCGGAGCGTCCGGGCCCGGAAGTGCGAACGGGGGTGTGATGCGTTCCGGCACTGGGTGCCCCCTTTCCTGAGGCCGGTCTCCGGAGACACCTGGCCCCGATTCTTACCTACTTTTCACTTGTTTTAAACCTGGTGCTGCATCATCGCTGTTTTTCAGAGGCGTGAAATCTCTATGTGCGTCCTAATTTGAGAGCTTGCAGGGGCGGTCCAGTCAGCTGACGAAGGAGGCTTCCAGGTCTTGAAGCAGCCCGGGTTTTAGGGGGTTTTAGGCTGATTCCCCTCGCTCTCACTGCACGCATGCGCGCATACAGGCACGCACACAGTCTCACAACTGAAGTGCACACACCCACACGCACGGTTTTACAGCTGAAGGGCGCTCATACAGTTTTACTTACAGCCGAAGGGCGCACACGCACAGTTTTACAGCCGAAGCGAACACACGTACGCACAGTCTTTTTTTTTTTTAAAAGATTTTATTTATTTATTTGACACACACAGAGAGAGATTACAAGTAGGCAGAGAAGCAGGCAGAGAGACAGGGAGAGGAGGAAGCAGGCTCCTGCTGAGCAGAGAGCCCGATGCGGGCCTCTATCCCAGGACGCTGAGATCATGACCTGAGCCGAAGGCAGAGGCTTTAACCCACTGAGCCACCCAGGCGCCCGCGTACGCACAGTCTTAACAGCCACAGTGCATACCCACAGTCTTACAGCCTAAGGCTGCGTGCACACACGCACACAGTCTTACAGCTGAAGCACACACACGCACACCGTCTTCAGCTGAAGGGCTCACACAGTCTTGTAGCCGAAGCTTTCCCCAAACGGTGGTTGGTTAAAATGGATGATCGTAAAGATTTGTTAAAGTCGGAAAGCTAAATAGTACCTCCCCCAACATCTCTAGAATATTCTAAAAGGGAAGATTGAAAGTTAAAATTGATAAATTCAGTTGACATTTTGAAATGGGAAGTTTCTGTCCCTGAAATAAATTTGATTTCCTTCAATTAGCTATTTCCAGAAATGGTAACGATGAAATAGGCAGTAGAGGAGAACTTTTCTGTCAGATTATTTCCAGATTTGCTCTTGGTGGAAAGGAGACTGAGACACTTGTCAGCAGTAGCATCTACATGGTATTTTTTTGTGATGTTTTGAACATGAAATCATCTCTTCTCTTTATTTTGGGGTAGTTGATCCCTGAGGATAGGAATGGGAAAGCATTCGCCGGGAATTTGGTGATTTAATTTTGCTCTAAGCATTTCCTGTGGCTGTTGGAGCTGAATTTTTTCCCTAAGCATTTTGCTTTCTTGTTAGTTGACTGGGTTACTATAATATTCGGTTTAAATAGCAATTGATATTTTACTGGAAAATGTGCTTTGATTTCGATAATAAGACGTTTGATTTTAAGAATATGGAGGAAGAGTAATCCTTAACAGTGGAAATTATTAAATACTTCCTTGCTTTCTGTCATCTGGAAATTATTGTAAGCTAGATGAATAGCTTTAGGATGAAAGATAGGTAAACGTTTTGTAATTAGTAAGTTTTGTCCAGGAATTCTTAACCTGTCTCTTTTGGTAGATGGGTCAGTTTAGGTGCCCAAGGTAGGACATGCAAGAAGATCAGGTTGAACTAGATTTCTGAGGTCGCCTACTTAAATTATAGCATTGAGTGTTCTTGGTTGTTAAGAAGTCATAGAATACCATCTCATCTCTACCCTGTATCTTTATTTGTATTATACAAAGAAAGAAGGATATAATACATAAATGTTATCTCTGAGTGGTTGGATTTATGAGTGAAATTGTTTTGGCATACATTTTTTGGTATTTTCCTTTGTTACTGTTGAAAGCAGCAAAAGTGACCTTAAACGTGATATAACTATCTTGACTAAAAGAATGGTTAGGTACCCTGCGGTGCCTGGCTGGCTCAGTTAGTAGAGCATGGGACCCTTGATCTCAGAGTCATGAGTTCAAGCCCTACATTAGGGATAGAGTCTACTTAAAAATAAAAATAAATAAAATAGGGCACCTGGGTGGCTCAGTGGGTTAAAGCCTCTGCCTTGGGCTCAGGTCATGATCTCAGGGTCCCGAGATCTAGGCCCACATCGGGCTCCCTGCTCAGTGGGGAGCCTGCTTCCTCCTCTCTCTCTCTCTGCCTGCCTCTCTGCCTACTTGTGATCTGATCTCTCTCTCTGTGTCACATAAATAAATAAAATCTTTAAAAAATAAAAATAAAAAAAACGGTTAAGTGTTCTTTTTCTAGGAAAAAAACTTTTGGAAGGTGCAAGAGAGTATATAGTGTGCTTTTTCAGCATATTGTGTGATTTTCTTTAGAATATGTGTGTACATTCATATGTACATACAAAGACATATGTTAATGAATGCTTTGTCTCTCTCTGGAAGATTGTTATTCAAGAAAATGTGGTCCCTTCTGGGAGTGGGGAGTATGGGACACATCTATTCAGAAATTAAAAAAATATATATATTATATAAAAAATAAAAATATTAGGGGTATAATGATGAAATTAGAAAAGGGAAGATAGACTTAATGTAAACCATCAATAAGTGATTTCTTGGGGCAACTCGCTGACTCGGAAGAACATGTGACTCTTGATCTTGAGGTTGTGAGTTTGAACCCCATGTTGGATGTTGAGATTACTTAAAAAATCTTAAAGTAAATTATTTCTACACAGGCATTTCACCAGTTTTTAGAAATAAAAAGAAATTTTCAGTTTAAAATCTTTACTGGTTAGTATGGGAATTTGGAGCTTTCCTTCTATATGGTTAAACTTAGAATAATACTTTTTTTCAAAATTATTTAAAATAAATTTTTTTAGGGGCGTCTGGGTGGCTCATTCGTTAAGAGTCTGCCTTCAGCTCAGGTCATGATCCCACCAGGGGCCTGGCATCAAGCCCTGCATTGGGCTTCCTGTCCAGCGGGAAACCTGCTTCTCCCTCTCCTACTCTCCCTGCTTGTATTCCCTCTCTCGCTGTCTGTCTCTCTGTGTGTGTCAAATAAATGAATAAAATCTTTAAAAAAATTTTTTTTTTGAATTTTATTTTAAGTAGGCTCTACACCCATTGTGGGGCTTGAGCTCATGACCCTGAGGTCAAAGTCACATGCTCTATTGACTGAGCCAGCCAGGCACCCCTGAGATTAATTTTTTCTCTTATAGTCTTGAAACTTTAAATCCTAAAGATATATATTTTTTTCAAGATTTTATTTATTTATTTGACAGAGACACAGTGAGAGAGGGAACAGAAGGGGGAGTGGGAGAGGGAGAAGCAGGCTTTCCCACAGAACAGGGAGCCCGATGTAGGGCTCAGTCCCAGGACCCTGGGATCATGACCTGAGCCAAAGGCACCCGCTTAAAGACTGAGCCACCCAGGCACCCCCCTAAAGATCTTTCAAGGTATTATTTAGTATATAAATTTTTCTTTCAATATGAATTAAGATCATGAATCTTGTTTGGTTTTTTTAAGATTTTATTTGTTTACTTGAGAGAGGAAGAGACAGAGATAGCAGCAGAGATAGGGAGAGAGTACAAGAGCGAGCCAGAGTGGGGAAGAGAGGAAGTCGGCTCCCCACTGAGTAGGGAGCCTGATGCAGGAAGGTTCAGTCCCAGGACCCTGGGATCGTGTTCTGAACTGAAGGCAGATGCTTAACTGACTGAGCCACCTGGGTACCCCAAGATTATGAATCTGTGGAAAGATAAATAGCTATAAGTTTTAGGTATTATAAATGATTTGTGGGAGGAATAGAGTAACATACTTTATATATTTCAAATTATTTGTGATATCACTGTTACAGTATCGTTAGGGAAAGCTAGGAGCATAGATACAATTATATTTGCCAATAGTAGTGTTGAATATTTTAGTGTTATAGTAAGGAGTATTTTAAGTTACATGCTAGTAATAATAACAGTAATAGTAATAATAGCTAACTAACACTTTGTGAGTGTTTTGTTTGGCTCAGGTTTTCTTCTTAAGAGTTTTCTTTGATTATTGAGGCAATTTATTGTTGTGGTTGAAAGTTTTGAATCTGAGCTTCAGTGTAAGAATTTGATTCTGCCTCCCCCATTAATCAGTTATGTGGCTTTGGATAAGTGATCTAACTTTTATCTGTCATAGTGCCCTCATCTGTAAAATGAGGATAATACTAGTACCTACATTATATGATTATTTTGATGATTAAAGGGTTAATACATCAAAAGTGTTTCAAATGGTGCTCTGGACATAGACCTTACTTTTATTAAATGTTCAGTTATTTTTGTCTCATTTATTCTAGCTCCCCAGTAGACTCCCTTGTCAGTAACCTCAGTCACCATTGATCAGTTTTGCTTGTTTTTGAATTTCATATAAATGGAATTAATGGTCCTCTTGTACCTGGTTTCTTTCTCTCCACTCTTTTGAGATTTGTCTATATCGTTGTGTGTGCCGGGATTTCAGCCGCTTTTGTTATTGTGCAGTATTCCACTGGGAATATGACATACTTTGTTTATCCATTCTTCTGTTGAAGGGCATTTGACTTGTTTACAGTTTTTAGCTATTATGAATAATGCTGCTATGAATATTCTTATATATATTTCTTTTGATAGACTTATTTCTTTTGGGTAAATGCCCATGGATGGAAATGCTTAGTCATATTGTGTGTATTTGTTTAACTTAAGTAGATACTGCCAGATAGTTTTCCAAAGTGATTGTACTAATTTACACTCCTGCCAAAACATTTGGCTGTTTGTCTGATATTGTCTGTAGGTTTAATTTAGTCATTTTAGTGAATAAATATGGTAGCTCATTATAGTTTTAATTAGTTAATTGTAGCTGAATTGTTAGCTATAGTCATCACGTTGTACATTACATCCCTAGTACTTATTTACGTTCTTGGAAGTTTGTACCTTGACCACCTTCCTTCACTTTCCTCTTCCCTGTGCTCCACCTCTTGTAACCAGAAGTCTGATCTCTTTTTCTGTGAGTTTTTTCCATAATATTTTACACATAAGTGAGATCATATGCTATTTTTCTTTTCTCTGTTAGATTTATTTCATTTAGCATAATACTTAGCATATGCCTTCAGGTTCCATCCATGTTGTCCCAAATGGTAGAATTTCCTCATTTTTTACGGCTTAAATATCTATATCTATATCTATATCTATATATATCTATATACCACAGCTTCTTGGTCTATTCATTTGTTGATGGACACTTCGGTTGTTTCCCTCTTTTGGCTCTTGTAAATAATGTTACTGTGAACGTGGAGGTGCAGATATCTTTTTGAGTTAGTGCTTTTGTTTCCTTTGGATATTTTCCCAGAAGTGGAATTGCTGAATTATATAGTAGTTTTATTTTTAACTTTTTGGAAATTCTCCAAACTGTTTTCCATAGTGGCTCTGTCAGTTCACATTCTCACCAATAGCACAAAAGGGTTCTCTTTTCTCCACATCCATACCAGCATTTGTTATTTCCTGTCTTTTTTTTTTAATATTTAATATTCTTAAAAGATTTTTTTTATTTATTTGACGGAGAGAGAGAGAGAGAGTGCACAAGCAGAAGGAGAAGCAGGGAGAGGGAGAATCAGGCTCTGTGCTGAGCAAGGGGAGCTCAATTCTGGGATCATGACCTGAGCTGAGGGCAGATGCTTAACTGACTGAGCCACCCAGGCACCTCTATCTCTTGTCTTTTTGATGATGGCCATTCTAACAGGTGTGAGGTGATATCTCATTGTGGTTTCAATTTGCATCTCCCAATGACTGTTGATGATGTTGAACATCTTTTCACGTACCTGTTGGTATTTCATATAACTTCTTTGGAGAAATGTGTATTTAGGAACGCCACACACTTTTTTTTTTTTTAAACCAGCAAAATGGGTTTATTCAGGAATCACAGAGCAGTGGCACTTGCTATGGGAAACCAGAGACAAGTCTGAAGATCAAAGGAGAGGAATGTAATTTAATAGAGAAAAGGAGGAAGATGGGAGGGTTTGCTTTGAGTAAAAGTTTATTGGAAGAAAGGGAAATTGCAGGGTGGTGGTAGTTTCTCATTCCTTGAGTTGTGGTATATTCTTATTGGCTGGACTTGCTGCTGTGCAAGAAAAATTTCTTCCCTTGTTGCAGTAGTAAAGTAGTCTTCCTGTTGGAAGTGCAAGGTTGCCCCGAGTTGTATGAATTCTTTATATGTTTTGGGCATTAACTCCTTATCACATATATGGTTTGCAAATTTTTTTCACATTTTATCCTTAGGTTGTCTTTTTACTTCATTGATGGTTCTTTATTTTTTAAATTACAACAACTGGCTTACATACACTTATAATTTAGTATGTGGCAGGCTATTCTAAGCACTTTTGTGATCTTATTTAATCATTGTAACAACTTTAAGTTAGGTATTATTATTACCTCATTTTATAGAGGACCAAAAAGACTCAGGGAAGGTAATTTGCATTGTGTCATAGCCAGAATTTGAACCCAGATTCCAGGATGTCATATATTCTGTTCCCAAACTTCTAAGTTTTGTTTCTTCTGTTTATTTTTCTCTTCCTATAATAGTACCAGACTTGGGCACCTGGGTGGCTCAGTGGGTTAATGCCTCTGCCTTTGGTTCGGGTCATGATCTCAGGGTCCTGGGATCGAGGCCCGCATCGGGCTCTCTGCTCAGCAGAAAGCCTGCTTCCCCCTCTCCCTCTGTCTGCCTCTCTGCCTACTTGTGATCTCTATCTCTGTGTCAAATAAATAAATAAAATATTAAAAAAAAATAGTACCAGACTTTTTTTTTTTTAACAGTATTGTTAAGTTTCACAGTGTGGTTTTATATCTTTTAGGACAAATTCTCACTCTTGGCCCTTCTTTGCCAAAGTTGGCACAGCTCTTTTTAAACCTTTATGTTCAGGACACCTGGGTGGCTCAGTAGTTTAAGCACTTGCCTTACGCGTTTGCCTTAGCTCAGGTCATGATCCCAGCATCTTAGGATCGAGCTCCAAATCAGGCTCCTTGCTCAGCAGGCAGTCTGCTTCTCTCTCTCCCTCTGTATGCTTGTGCGTGCTCATTCTCTCTCTCTCTAATAAATCTAAAAATAAATAAAACTTTATTTTCTCTATACATTTTAGATTGAATATGTCAAATTTCTCAAAAGATTGAACTGAAATTTTGATTGTAGTTTATGTTTTGTTTATAAATTGTCATATAACAAACTATCCCTAAATTTGTGGTTTAAGTAAACAACAACATCTAATTTGCTCACTGAACTGTAATTTGGGCAGGTGTTGGTCAGTATAGCTAATCTCTATTCACTGTGCATCACCAGCTGGGCACCATGAAGACAGGGGGCTAGAATAGTAATTGTTGGCTTGTTCATTCATGTATGTGACAGTTGATGCTGGTTGTTGGCTGTGATCTCAGCAAGACTATAGGTCAGAGCCTGTACATACAGCTTTTACATGTAGCGTTTTTCCCAACGTGGTGCTGGCTTACACAGGTGAGCATCCTGAGAAAGAGAGCCTGCCGGAAGCCATATCCATTCTATAATCTAGTTTTGGAAATTAGGCAGCTTCATTTCTGCTACGTTCTCTTAGTGGTAGTGTTATTAAGTCTAACCCCTATTCAGGGGGAAGGAAAATAAATTCCTGTTTTTGATGTGAAGAATGTCAGAGAATTTGCAGTCATTTAATACCACCACGGTATTATTACTTTGTAAGTTAATCTGGGTAGAATTTATATCTTGACTATTTTTAAAGGTTTCATCTGTTAACATAATCCCTCCATTCAGATCTGTTCCTGTGTCTTTTTAATTGCCTTTTTTTCATTAAAAAAGAAGTTTATTATGGAACATTTTAAGCATACATAAAATAAAAATAGAATTGTATAATGAAACCTGTTAAGTATCTGTCACTATGCTTAGAAGACTATCAGCTCAAGTCAAGTATCACCCCCCTACAACTATTTTGAAGCAAATCCCATTTGATGTATTTTATCTATAAACATTGAAAATTTCAGTATGTGGGACACCTGGGTGCCTCAGTCAGTTAAGCGTCTGCCTTCAGCTCAGGTCATGATCCCAGGGTCCTGGGATCTAGTCCCTCATCAGGCTCCTTGCTCAGTGGGGAGCCTGCTTCTCTCTCTCCTTCTGCTGCTCCCCCTGCTTTTGCTCTCTCTCTCTGACAAATAAATAAGTAAAAACTTTAAAAAAAATTTCAGTATGTGTCTCTTAAGAGATAAGTTCTTTTTTTTCTTACATAACCATAATACCACTTCACATCAAAAAGTAATTTCTTAACATCATCAAATACCCAATGGTCAGATTTCCCTGAATTTGCTGAATCCCCTCCATCATTTTATGATAAAAAAAAATTTAAGGATGCAGCAGTGTGTGAATTTACAATAAATGACCGGTTACGTATTGCCTAGATTTTACCATTAACATTTTACTATATTTTCACATACTTTATGGTGTTTCTATTGCTCCATCCATAATGAATCTTATTTGTAAACAGCTTTTTTTTTTTAAAGATTTTATTTATTTATTTGAGAGAGAGAGTGAGTAAGAGAAAGTATGAAAGGGGAGAAGGTCTGAGGGAGAAGCAGACTCCCTGCGGAGCTGGGAGCCGAATGCAGGACTTGATCGGGGCACTCCTGGATCACGACCTGAGCTGAAGGCAGTCGCCTAACCAACTGAGCCACCCAGGCGTCCCCAAACAGCTTTTTACAGTTAATCAAATTAAGATCCAAATGTGATCATTTAATTTGAAAGTTACCTCCCATAATCCCACTTTGTTTTAACCTTGCAATTTATTTGTTGAAGAAACTGGGCCATATGTTTTGTGGAGTTTTTTATAGTCTAGCTTTTGTTGACTGCATCCCTGTAGTATTGTGGGTATGTTCTTTTCCCTCTCTATTCCCTGTGAACTTATTGTTAGATCAAGAGGTATTTTGATTTTTTTTCTCCTTTAGTCTTGATGGTGTAGATTTAAAGATAATGAGCTATTTAAAAACATGCCTTCTTGTGATGTATTCTCTATTTTATGATATACTGCTAGTTTTAGTTAACTAATGTTTTACTTAGTATTTGATAAGTAAAATAGACCTAATGTTTTTCTTATATTGTCTTTATCTGATTTGGGAATTAAAATTATATTAATCCTCTTAAATTAGTAGCTCTTGCTCATTTTTTTCCCCCTGAAGTCATCTTTATAGGATAGGGATTATCTGTCTCATTACAGTTTGATAAAACCATTTGCCAGGGTCTTTTTTTTTCCTCCCGGCCAAGTCTCTGATTACTGTTTTAATTCCTGTAATAATAATTGGCCTATACATCCAAATTGGCAAGGAAGAAGTCAAACTCTCACTCTTTGCAGATGATATGATACTTTATGTGGAAAACCCAAAGGACTCCACTCCAAAACTGCTAGAACTCATACAGGAATTCAGTCAAGTGTCAGGATACAAAATCAATGCACAGAAATCAGTTGCATTTCTATATACCAACAACAAAACAGAAGAAAGAGAAATTAAAGAGTCAATCCCATTTACAATTGCACCCAAAACCATAAGATACCTAGGAATAAACCTAACCAAAGAGGCAAAGAATCTGTATTCAGAAAACTATAAAGTACTCATGAAAGAAATTGAGGAAGACACAAAGAAGTGGAAAAACATTCCATGCTCATGGATGGGTAGAATAAATATTGTGAAAATGTCTATGCTACCTAGAGCAATCTACACATTTAATGCAATCCCCATCAAAATACCAGCAATTTATTTCAAAGAAATGGAACAAATAATCCTAAAATTTATATGGAACCAGAAAAGACCCCGAATAGCCAAAGGAATGTTGAAAAAAAAAAGCAAAGTTGGCGGCATCACAATTCCAGATTTCAAGCTCTATTACAAAGCCGTCATCATCAAGACAGTATGGTACTGGCACAAAAACAGACACATAGACCAGTGGAACAGAATAGAGAACCCAAAAATGGACCCTCAACTCTATGGTCAACTAATCTTCGACAAAGCAGGAAAGAATGTCCAGTGGGAAAAAGACAGTCTCTTCAACAAATGGTGTTGGGAAAACTGGTCAGCCACATGCAGAAAAATGAAACTGGATCATTTCCTGACACCACACACAAAAATAGACTCAAAATGGATAAAAGACCTCAATGTGAGAAAGGAATCCATCAAAATCCTCGAGGAGAACACAGGCAGCAACCTCTTCGACCTCAACCGCAGCAACTTCTTCCTAGGAACCTCACCAAAGGCAAGGGAAGCAAGGGCAAAAATGAACTATTGGGACTTCATCAAGATTAAAAGCTTTTGCACAGCAAAGGAAACAGTCAACAAAACCAAAAGACAACTGACAGAATGGGAGAAGATATTTGCAAATGACATATCAGATAAAGGGCTAGTATCCAAAATCTATAAAGAGCTTCTCAAACTCAACACCCATAAAACAAATAACCCAGTCAAGAAATGGGCAGAAGACATGAACAGACATTTCTCCAAAGAAGACATCCAAATGGCCAACAGACACATGAGAAAGTGCTCAACATCACTCGGCATCAGAGAAATACAAATTAAAACCACAGCGAGATACCACCTTACACCAGTCAGAATGGCTAAAATCAACAAGTCAGGAAATGACAGATGTTGGCGAGGATGCGGAGAAAGGGGAACCCTCCTACACTGTTGGTGGGAATGCAAGCTGGTACAGCTGCTCTGGAAAACAGTATGGAGATTCCTCAAAAAGTTGAAAATGGAGCTACCCTACGACCCAGCAATCGCACTACTGGGTATTTATCCTAAAGACACAAAGGTAGTGTTCCTCAGGGGCACGTGCACCCGAATGTTTATAGCAGCAATGTCCACAATAGCCAAACTATGGAAAGAACCTAGATGTCCATCAACAGATGAATGGATAAAGAAGATGTGGTATATATATACAATGGAATACTATGCAGCTATCAAAAGAAACGAAATCTTGCCATTTGCAACGACGTGGATGGAACTAGAGGGTATTATGCTAAGCAAAATAAGTCAATCAGGGAAAGACAATTATCATATGATCTCTCTGATATGAGGAACTCAAGGGTCAGGGCGGGGGGTCGTGGGGGGTAGGGAGGGAAAAATAATGAAACAAGATGGGATGGGGAAGGAGACAAACCATAAGAGACTCCTAATCTCACAAAACAAACTGAGGGTTACTGGGGGGTGGGAGGGTAGGGATAGGGTGGATGGGTTATGACATTGGGGAGGGTTTGTGCTTTGGTGAATGCTATGAAAGGTGTAAGCCTGATGATTCACAGACCTGTACCCCTGGGGCAAATAATAATAATAAAAAAATTGGAATAATTGGCCTATATAAATTATCTAGTTCTTCACTTACTAATTACTAGCATTTTTGTCTTTTTCCAAAAATTTATGACCTGTAGGTTATCCAATTTATGAACGTAGTTGTTCAGTTTCATTTTTCATTTTGATTTTAGCTCTCATTATTTCTTTTTCATTCTGTATTTTTTTAAAAGATTTTATTTATTTATTTGACACAGAGAGAGAGATCACAAGTAGGCAGAGAGGCAGGCAGAGAGAGAGGGGGAAGCAGGCTCCCCGCCAAGCAGGGAGACTGATATGGGACTCCATCCCAGGACCCTGAGATCATGACCTGAGCCAAAGGCAGAGGCTTAACTCACTGAACCATCCAGGTGCCCTGTATTTTGTTTATTTGTATTCTCTTTTTCTTTTATTCCTTGATCCGTCTTGCTAAAACTTTGTCTTTTTTATTAGCTTTTGATTTTTAAAATTTCCAAGCATACATAGAAAAAAAAGAGTACAAGGAACTTCCAAGCACACGTCACTCAGCCTCAACAACCATCAATATTTTGTATATTTGAAAGATACCCAGTCTTCCTCCATTTAAAAAATCACTTCTACACAAAACCATAACCTTAAAAAATAACAATAGTTGGTTAATATCATATAAGTCCATAATCTAATTTTCCTAATTTGTAAAACTTGTAAAAATTTGTAGTGTATCTATACTAATCAGGATCTAAAATAGGTCCACTCCTTGTATGTGGGAGCTGCATTGCATCTCTTTAAGCTTTTGTAAGTCTCTTATAATTTACAATAAGAGTTGGCAAATTTTTTCTATCAAGTGTCAGATAGTAAATATTTTAGATTTTTGGGTTGCATCGGGTCTCTGTCCCATATTCTTTTTTTTTTTTTCTTTTCAAAGAACCCTTAAAAAAATGTAAAAACCTCTCTTAGCTTGGGAGCCATACCAAAGCAGGTGGCATTTGGCCCACAAGCCATAGTTTGTTTACCTGGATCTAGAACATTCCTCCTTAGCTGCTTCTTTCCCTTCTCCCCACCATTGATTTGAAGAAACTGGGCCATTTGTTCACACTTTTGCTGTTAGATTTCTCATGGTGTCTTGTTTTTTTTTTTTTTTTTTATTCTTACCTGCATGTTTTTTGTAGACAAGGCATTAGATTTATAAATTTAAATTTATATTTAAAATTTATATTTAAATATAAATTTAAGGCATCATATTTAGATTTTTTGTGTGTGTGCAAGAATACTTTGATGATGCTCTGTACATCTTATTATATCACATGAGGGGATAACTCCACGTAAGATGGAGTTGCCTCACTTTTTGGTGGATTTGGGTAATGACAGCTAATACTTTGCCCAATACACTTATTTGGTTTTACCATTTATTATTCCCTGAATGAGTTACTTCATTATAGGTTGCAACATGATGATTTTCTCATTTTTTTCATTTCTTGTATATTTTATTTTATTATTATTATTTTTTAAGATTTTATTTACTTGACAGAGAGACAGTGAGAGAGGCAACACAAGCAGGGGGAGTGGGAGTGGGAGAAGGAGGCTTCCCACTGAGCAGGGAGGCTGATGAGGGGCTCTATCCTAGGACCCTGGGATCATGACCTGAGTGGAAGGCAGATGCCTAACCAACTGAGCCACCAGGTGCCCCGATTACTTGTATATTTTAAAATTTGAATTGTTTCTCTCTCTCTCTCTCTCTCTCTCTCTTTTCCTTCTAGAATTGCTTTACTTCACTTGTCATGTCTTTTTAGTTACAGTAAAGTACAGCTCTAGTTGGAAAAGTTGATAAATTAAAATATTGGATAAATCTAATTAGAGCTTTGCTTATTTTATTAATTTTTGAAAATCCAAGCTTATATTTTATTTTCTTTTGTCATTGTTATCTGCTTTCTCGATTTCTATTCTTCTGTTTATTGTTTCCTTCCTTTTTATGTGTTTAGATCCTGTTTTTTTCCCCCAATTTATTGTTTCCTTCCTTTTTATGTGTTGGGATCCTGTTTTTTCCCCAACTTTCTGAATGCTTAGCTTGTTGGTTTAAGTATTCATACAATACATTCATACATACATTCATCAATCTCTGATTGATGCAGGGTTTCTCAGCCTCAGCACTATTGATAATTTGGGTTAGATAATTTTTTGTTGTGAGGGGCTGGCCTGTGCATTCTAGGATATTTAGCAGCAGTCTTGGTCTTTAGCCAGCCACTTGATGTCAATAGCACACTTTCCCTTTCCCCTCTCCACAGTTCAGTCAAAAATGTCTGCATATACTGCCAAATGCCCCCTAGGGGGCAAAACACCCTTGGTTGAGAACCACTGGGTTAATGCACTTAAGGATATAGATTTTCTTCTTAAATAATACTTTAATTATTGCTTGCCTTAGTTAAAACCCATGTAGTATTTCAAATAGTTAAAGCCCATGTAGTATTTATTGTTATTGTCTAAGGTCTGACTGTCATTTGATCTACATGTCTATAATTCCTAATATGTAATTCTGAAATCAAAAGCTCTGTGGAGAAGTAACTTTTCCCCTTTTATACCAATTACATTTGATGACAAACCTGAACTGAACAGACATGAGACTATTTATAGTTTTTTTTTAAGGTTTTATTTATTTATTTGACAGAGGGAGTGAGAGAGAACAAGCAGAGGGAGTGACGGGCAGAGGGAGAGGGAGAAGCAGGCTCCCCACTGAGAAGGGAGCCTGATGTGTGGCTTGATCCCAGGACCCGGTAATCACGACCCCAGCCAAAGGCAAACGCTTAACTGACTGAGCCACCCAGGCTCAGTCTTTATTTTTATAGTCTTTATTTTTGACTTTTTTCCTTCTTATTGCTTTTATGTTTTGCTGCAGAAATATAATATCTCATTATGGAGTACTGCATTAGATCTCACTGGGAGTGTTAAAGTATATATGAAATATGTATTATATAACTTCAAAAATCCTAAAAATTCTGAATTCTGAGTCATGACTGGGTCAAAATGATTTTTTGGTAAGTAGCTGTGAACAAGAATTTGATAATTTCCTCTCTGAAATATCTCTGTAATTTGAGTTAGTTTCCAAGTATAAGGTTTTTTTCTAAAAGCTTGATGTCAGGTATGCTATTTTGGTTGGAGTGAAGCTTTGTATACAGGAATGAGAAGAGGGGTGCCTGGCTGGCTTAGTCAGTAGAGCATGCAAGTTGTGAGTTCAAGCCTCATGTTGGGTGTAGAGATTACTTTAAAAAAAAAAAAAGGAATGGGAAGAAATAAGGTAGAAAAGTGAACTGGGGCCAGATTGAAAGGGACTGTAAAGGTTTATGGGGTTTTTATTTTATTCTGCCGACAACATTCAGACCAGGCAATTCATTTGATTATTTGGTTTGGTGCCTCAGCCTTTGTCTCACAGCTTTTATATTTACTTGGTGACTGTCTTGGTCACTGTCTGTACTGTCTGTAATAGTTGTCCTGTTTTATGGTTGTTTATGATGGGAAGGCAAGTCTGGTACCAGTCATTCTGTCAAGGAAGCAGAAGTCTCCTACTCCTTTGGAACATTTGTCTGTTTTCTCATTGATATCAATCTCCAGGTTATTTGTGCTCATTTATAGATGTCTTTGTTTTGTGTATAGACTTGCTCTCCATTTTAAATCCTGTCATCATTCTAGGTGACTTCAGTGCTTATGTGACTAACCCACCAAATAGTCTATCATGAGGTGAGTACTCTTTAGCTTCTCACGTAGATCAACATACGGTGGCCCTTGTTATCACCAGAAAGAGCTCTACCTCTGAAATCTTAAAAAGCAAGTATCCTACTTGCTGACCATCTGCTTCTTTCACTGTACCTGCTCCTTGACTTCTCAGCCTCCTGGCTCCTTTGCCTTCTATTTCTTCTCTTCTGTTGTCACTTACCTATGCAGTTTAGAGTTGGTCTAGCTTAGAATCCATGGTCCATCACTTCAACTACTCTATTGCCAGTATCCTTAACTCCCTTCTGTCGCACTTACCTGACAAAATTCAAATCTTGGATCAGTTATGCTGCTTGATTTTTATATCTTGGTTTCTGAGTGCTGCTAGAGAAGATCCCAAACCTGTAAATTTAACTTCCCAGCAGTTCCTTAGAATACCCTTTTCATTACGTGTGCCCAGGCTCTTTCAGAATTTGCCCAATCTGCTAGAACTTCTAATCTTGCCACTTTTGCCTTTGTCTCTCAGCATCTCCTGTTTCATGTAAGGGACATCATATAGCTTTTAATCCTCATACTGAATCTATAGGTTAAGTGCATTCTCATCCATGTATTCTTTCTCTCTGGTATTTGGGAAGAGATATCTCTTGCTCTTATAACTATTTCTCCTTTTAGGCCTTGAATCCCAACTACTGCTAAGTTTTCTAGGACATGTCCTATGTCTTTTTCTTTTATCTCCTTCTATGCTGTCAATATTTAAATATGATTAGGTTTTACTAAACATTTTTTCAGTCATTGTATCCCTCTAGCCACCACTTTAGCCTATTGTTCCTTTTTTAAAAATTTTATTCATTTAATTAATTTATTTATTTTTAAAGATTTTATTTATTTATTTGACAGAGAGAAACACAGCGAGAGAGGGACACACAAGCAGGGGGAGTGAGAGAGGGAGAAGCAGGCCTCCAGCAGAGCAGGAAGCCCACGTGGGGCTCTATCCCAGGACTCTGGGATCATGACCTGAGTTGAAGGCAGACGCATAACGACTGAGCCACCCTGGCGCCCCCTGTTGTTCCTTTAAAAAGAGAATTATCCAGATTACCAATTCACTTCTTTTAGTGGGGGAAGGGTAGAGAGAGGGCAAGAGAGAATCTCAGACAGACTCCCTGCTGAGTGCAAAGCCTGACATGGGGCTGAATTTCATGACCCTGAGATCATGACCTGAGATGAAACCAAGAGTCAGATGCTTAACTGACTGAGCCACCTAGGCATCCCCCAGTTTCACTTTTTTACTTTCATTTCACTCTTTAATCCACTGCATTCCTTTGGCATTCTATTAAAGCTGCTTTTGGCAGTTCATCAGTCCTTTTTTTTTTTTTTTTTGGTGCTAAAACTTCTCATTCTTTAACTTAAATTTAAAAAAATTTGATCATGTTAACTACTTCATCCCTGTTGATTGTTTTTTTTACCTTGACAGCCTTTATGACTCAATTCTTTTTTTTTTTAAATTTTATTTATTTATTTGAGCTAGTGAGAGAGAGCGTGAGCATGTACATGCAGTGGGGGGGGGTGCGGGGAGGGACAGAGGGAGAGGGAGAAGCAGGCTCTCCACTGAGCAGGGAGTCCAATGTGGGGCTCTATCCCAGAACCCTGGTATCATGACCTGAGCTGAAGGCAGATGTTTAACTGACTAAGCCACCCAGGCACCCCTATGTTTTGATTCTTGTTTTTTTCCCCCAGCTCTTCTAATTACTAGATTTCTCTTCCCCTGCTTCTTTCTTTCTTTCTTTTTTTTTCCCCCCTGCTTATTTCTTAAATTTCTCTTCTTTTGACATTCTGCAGCTCCTCCCTGGTCACTTCATTTATTTCCATGATTTCAGTGATCTTCATGTGATAATCCCCAAACTTTTTTCCTTAGCTCATATTCTCTGCAGAGACTTAAACTACCCAGTATTTAACTGCTCATGAAACATTTCTACTTGCCATGTTGTTTTTATTAAGTTTTATTTATTTTAGAGAGAGAGAGAGAGTGAGAAGGGGTAGAGGGAGGGAGAGAGAGAGAGAGAGAGAATCTCAGCAGACACTGAGTGAAGAGCCTGACTCTGGGCTCAATCCCAGGACCTTGAGATCATGATCTAAGCTGAAATCAGGAGTCAGATGCTCAACCAACTGAGCTACCCAGGCGCCCCAGCTGCGTGCCATGTTTTAAGATACTTGAAATTTAGCATGTCCAAAGAGAAGTGATTTTTTACCTATCCGTTCTGTTCAAATTAATCAACAGTTTAGTCCTCTTAATTCTTCCTCCTAAATGTTTCAGCTTTTTACCTCTGAATCTCTTCCTTTGGTATAAGCCGTCGTTTGACTCCTGTAGATTTTTTCAGCTTTCTAATTAGCCTGCATGTTTCCAGTTTAGGCTCTTCTGCATACTGCAGCTAGAGTGGTCTTTTGACTATAAAATGTAGCAATACTACTCTCCTTAAAACTTCTAAAATTCCTAAAGTCTTAAAAATTCTTTATTGCCTTCAGGGTATTACTCAAGACTCTTAGTGGTAGTTGACAGAAACTAAACTCACACTAAGTTTGACAAAGAGTGGAAGCATTGGAAGGTTATTTAACTGTAGAAGGAACTGGAGTGTAGCTAGGCCTCAGAGACCCATAGAACCTGGATTTAAAATACAGCCGATGCTTTCTTCACTTCCTTTTTTTCTCTTTTTGTGGACTGGCTTCATTCTCTTCTCACTACATAGTGATTTGTGAACGGTAGAACTAGCACCAGAGTTTGTGCTTTATATAGTTACCAGTTAATAAACGTAATGTGGTAATTGGAATTTGAACTGTGTTGTTGGGGGACTGGTGTTTCACAAAATTGTGGTAATGGGAATTTGTGCATATCAGGACTGTGCAATATGAAGACTGCCTATATTGAGACATGTTAACATGACTTACTTTATGACAGCATATTATCTGGCTTCTGCCTTTTTTTTTTTTTTTTTTTTTTTTTTTAATTTTTTTTTTTTTTTTAAGATTTATCTTAAAGCCACTTCTTTCTTGGAGCTATGCTCAGATCTTAGTTTGCGTAGTTTTCCCAGATTCGAATTCCTCTTCTTCTTCCCTAGTCCCTCATTTCTCTACCCCATTCTCTTCTGTTGGGTTTCTCCTACTTACTCTTTTAAGTTTTTTTATAGAGTTGCTTTTTTTAAAAAAAGGCTTTTCTTTCCTTTTAAATTTAGGTTGTATATTTTGCCTGAGGTGTTCCCGTATCATGTATTGCTTTCTCTGTTATAATATCTAACACATGATCACACTGTACTGTACTCTCTTTTACTTACCTACCAGACCATGTTTTCCATGCATATAGAGATTATGGCAGTGCTATTCCTGACTGTACTAGTACTGGGTGGCACAAAATAATGGGTACTCAGTATTAAGTTTTTTTTGATTTAATGAAAGATAATCAGAATTTTGATGAATCCTGCAATATCATTGGAAGGTATTGTGGAGGAATATAGTATAGCTAGTCAAATATAGCAACCTAGGTACCAAATTATAAAATATTGAGAATTTATACTTTCTTACATTATATATTTTATATATACAGTATTAATATACATATATAATTAATATTAATATACACATACATTACATATACATATATATGTATATGTGCATATATACACATTATATACTTTAAATGAAATGTACATTTGATAGCATGCATTCTGTGATCCTTATAGTTAAATAAATACATCACAGACATCATGATTGGAGATCTGTCTTTAGTCTGATATTGTAGGTGCTTAATAAATACTTGTTAAATCAATGAAGGGACAACTTAAGTTTTATACTTTTTTTGGTTATAATAATTATTTTCATTTATTTCTAAGGTATCTTCATGTTTTAATGATCTTCTGGTCATTTGTTGCTGGAGTTGTTACATTCTATTGCTCTTTGGGACCGGATTCTCTCTTACCAAATATATTCTTTACAATAAAATACAAACCCAAGGTAAAATTTTTGTGTTCTTATTTTTAAAAGAGTCAGTATGTATTACCTATGCTGTTTGATATTATTACTGAAAGCATGTTAAAGCAATGATTTAAAAAAGTCCATCTGGTATTAATTAATAATGGAAGACATCAAAACATAATTGGAAGTGAAATATACATATGTTTATATTTTTAAGATATATAATTCTATAAGGAACTGTAAAAAAACCCCACAAACTTCTCAAAGAGTTGGGATCCATAATTATAGTGTCCTTTACCAGCATATTAACTGTGAAGACAATAAATTAAAACAGACATTCCCGAAGTTGGTTGTACAATAGAATCACCTGGGGAATCTTTTTTTTTTTTTTTTTTAAAGAGATTCCTAGGCTCTCTCATCAGATTTTGATGGAATAGTTCTTGGTTAGGGCCTTGTAATAAGTATTTATTTGTTAAAAGCTTTCTAGGTGATTCTAAGGCACAGACACAGGGAACTCTGGATTAAATTATCCTACCCTGTTAATTTCCTAAATGTCTTTTTCTTTTTTTTAAGATTTTATTTTTATTTTTATTTTTTTACTTATTTGGAAGAGAGAGAGAGAGATCACAAGTAGGCAGAGAGGCAGGCAGAGAGAGATGGGGAAGCAGGCTCCTTGCTGAGCAGAGAGCCCGATGCAGGACTCTGTCCCAGGACCCTGAGATCATGACCTGAGCCGAAGGCAGAGGCTTAATGCACTGAGCCACCCAGATACCCAATTTCCTAAATGTCTTAAAGAGACAAATAATCGTATAGTTTGCTTAACCAAAATAATTTGTATATTTGAAATTTCATTAGGGTGGTGGTATATTGAATCTGTCTCTAGTAGGCAAAGTCACTAGTGTATAGATATCTTGAAGTCTTGTTTAATAATTCTTCAAGTCGATGCAATCCCTCTTTTTAGGTTTGTTGGTATTTCTACTCAGAAAAAGCACAGAAGAAAGTAGTGCCCCATATTTGGTCAGAAACATTACTAGTTATCAGATATCTTTCCTCTCATTGAAGTTAACATTTTGGGGAAATATAAAATAGTTTTTTCTTGTATTTCTGAAGTAGAATATCATTTCTAAATATAGATTGAATTTTTTTTTAAGTGAGCATGAAAACTGACCATAATTATATGTTTGGAAATTTGGCTTAGGTATTTTTCATCAGGTATTTTTTTCTTATTTAGCAGTTTAGTTTAGCCAGTACTAGTTATTACAAAGAATGATTTAAGTGTTATGGCAGATAAATAATAATTAAAAGAATTCTTTAAATTTATACATTGATTAATAAACTTTTGAAAAGTTGATTGTCTTTAGTAAAGATTGTATGTAAACTAAGACAAATCTCTCCCCTTCCCCATTTCCCTTTTTTAGCAGTTAGGACTTCAAGAATTATTTCCTCAAGGTCGTAGTTGTGCTGTTTGTGGTAAAGTGAAATGTAAACGACATAGGTAAGTCGAACATTTTTTATTTGTTGATCCTTCCAGTTACATTTTGGATTCAGGCCATTTTAATTGTATGATTTTTCTTTAGGCCTTCCTTACTACTTGAAAACTACCAGCCGTGGCTAGATCTGAAAATTTCTTCCAAGGTTGATGCATCTCTCTCAGAGGTAATTGATTTAATTAACACTGCCAAATATGCTCATGCAGAAAATATTAAATACAAATGGAAATTTAATTGTGGAACATACTAATATATGCCACCTAATGAATTCTTAACTAGTTAGTTGATTATTATGAAATATGTGACTTGAATGGTCAGATAGAAGTTTTTGGATCCTGTGTCTAATTTAAATGGACATTTTAGCCAAAGACAACTCTGTTTTACCTAGATATTGGTTAATTCTTAGAACAATAGTCAACTTTATAGTAGGGTACCTGAGCTAGACAGAGCAAGTATGCCCTGCTGAATTATCCCAGTTTTGACACTTGCTAAAGGGTAGAGCAGAGAATGGGATACTTTTCACTGTTTTCCTATAATGTAGGAATAAAAAATATTCTTCCTTATTTTTGTTACAGTCACATTTTATATGTACTTTTTTGGTAATGTATGTATTTTAGTTATTTCTTTTAGAGACTTGTTTTCCCCATTGATCTAAGAAAGGAGTCAAGTCCTTGAAGGCAGTAAATGGGGTCTAATTTGTTTCCAGCACCAAGTATGGTGCCAGATATGTTGTTGGTAATTGATAAACATATTGAATTAAATTGAATGCTAATTAATTGAAGAATAGCATTAGGCATCTGAATCCTGCTTCATTATTTTTTTCCCCTAATTTGTATCCTTTGGCTAAAAATATGCTGCATAAATGCCAAACCCTTGGCACTTTTTTTTATTTCTTCTTTTTTCTTTTTCAACTTTAAGATTCCTTGATATAAGACTTTGCTATCCAGTATGGTAGCCACTAACTAACTACATGTGGCTGTTCATAAACACTTGGAAATGTATCAGTGCAAATTGAGATGTGATTTTGAGGATTTAGTAAGAAAAAAAGAATATAAAATACCCTGTTATATACATTTTATTGATTACATGTTGAAATATATTTTGGATATATTGAATTAAGTAAAATATATCATAAAATTAGTTTCACCTGTTTTCTTTTTACTTTTTAAAAATGTAGATACTAGAAAATAAAAGATTACATATGTGGCTCACATTACATTTCTATTAGAGAGTGCTGATTTGAGGTCTGTTGAAGATAAGACCTCTAGCAAGAGTATTATTTGTGGGTCTTTGACCCTTCCTTCATTTCTTAAAAAAGGAAAAAAAGAAAAGAAAAGAAAGAATTTATATGAAGCTTTTGGTCTGCTGCCTGGCACATACAGGTGTTCAGCAAATACTAGCTCCAACATTTAAAAACATTTTTTAAGATCTTACTGTAGGTAGGAACTGGACTAGGCCCCAGGAATAAAAGGAGAAATAGAAAGTAGAAAGAAAGAAAGTTCCTTTCTTCTAGGAACTTGAGTCTAGGAGGGGAGGTAGACATATAAACAGGTGAATACAATATAATGTAAATACAGGCAATAGTGGAAGAAATGTACAATGTATATTATTAGTACAGAGGAAGAAATGCATAACTATTGAGAGGGGGCAGTCAGAAAGTATGACTAGAAGTTTGCCTAGTGTGGGAAAGGGTATTTCAGGGTTTGGGAAGAGCTTTTGATAAGAAAGGGAGGCTTTTTGAAAAGAAAGGGAAAGGTGCTCAGTAACCTGGAAGACAAAATGTGAGAAAGGATGTGGGCATTGAAGAGACTATATTCTAGTAGCTATTATTTATTGGTTACTTGTTGTATATTAGGCACTGTACTAATTAGTATACTTAAGTTACTTCCTAAAATCATACAACCTATGAAGTAGGTGCTATTATTGATTTTACCAAAACTGGGCTTTAGAGGGTTTTAATTTTCTCAAGTTCATCGCTGGCTGGTAGTAGAACTTAGTCTAAAACCTGGGTCTAGCTTATTTCTTAGCCAGTTTTTATATGGCTCTTTAGAAGTCTGATCATCGAAAGACTTAAAGGACCTTGCTGAAGGAGTTTAATTGATCATAGAAGTCACTGATTTTTGAAGTGTGTAACTGGAGTTTTCAGATGTGACTCATAGGATACAATGGGAAGTGAAAAGGAAGTAAATGGTCATAGCTGCTAGCAGGCAGCTTTCTCCCACGCCTTCAAAATCAGTGCAGCTACACTTTTCTTACTTTGCTATATTGTGGTTTGATAAACTGAGGGTTTTATGCATGGGAGTGATGTGTTCAGATACATGTTTTAGATTACTTTGGCAGCTCTGTGGAGGATGGTCGGGAGCTAGCTTAGAAGGAGGGAGACTAGAGTCTCTTGCTACAATAAAGGACTGAACGGTGGAGCTATAGAAAAAAGCTACGTAGGATGTAAAATTAATAATATTCAGTGATTGGATGTGGGGATTAAAGTTAAGACCAAATATTTAATAGCAAATTTTCTAGTTTCCTTTCTGTGTCATATCCCTGTTTCTATGTATCTTACTTTCCCAGTTGGTATCACTAAGTGCTTAGTTTTTCTAATAAAAAATCAAATATTGCCTTAATATTTAGAGAATCTACAACCTTCTGTGCTGCTGCCAGAGAAGGAATATAAATATATAGTCAGATTAGGTACCTTTGTTAGATACCTTCCCTACTGCTTTTGAAAGTTAGTGCCCAGTGTTGCAAGTCTTTTAAAAAATTAACATAATACTACACCCAGAGTTAAGAAATGGAAAGTTTAACACCCAGGATTTCTTTTGTTTTGTTACTTTTTCATTTATAATATATATACTGATTTTTAATTTATAGCTAAAATTTTCACAAAGTGAACATATCTGTATAACCAGCACCCGGATCAAGAAACAGAGCATTATTAGTAGCCCAGAAGTCCCCCCTCATACTCCCTTTTAGTCACTGTTCTCCCTTCAAAAGCAATAACCGATAGCTAATTTTGACCCCTTATGTAAGTCTGACCTACTTGTTTCTTCATTTTATTTTGGGAATACTGATTTGTAGAGAGTTAGGAATTCAAAAGACTAATCTATTATTTTCCTTCTTTACATAGAACTTTTAGTTCAGTGAAACTTCAGAGTCAGCAATAATTTAAGTTTGTTGGTTTTTTTAAGTTGTGGGAATGTTTAGAAATGTGTGTATGTCATTATAATAGTATTGTTTCTTTTTATGGAGCTTTATGGTTTTCAAAGCGTTTTCTCATATGTTCCTTTTAATCATCACAACAGCCATGTAAGGTTGACAGTATATGTCATGTGAAAGTATGATATTACATGCCAGTATTTAGGACAATAAAATTGTGTTTTGGTAATAGACATTACTTGGTCATATGGTTTATTTTCCTAGAATTAGTTAATTAATTTGGTTTTTCTTTAAAAACTAATTTTTATGCAGGTTCTTGAATTAGTGTTGGAAAACTTTGTTTATCCGTGGTATAGGTAAGTTCTCTCTGTAAGACCTTTTTTCTTTAGTGAATACAGTTAAGTGTGCTGATGAAGTGTTACCAATGTAGGGCAGGATTTCTCAGGTTTGACCCTATTGACATTTTAGGCCAGGTAATTCTTTGTTATGGGGGCTGTCCTCTACATTATGGGATATTTAGCAGAACTGCTGGCCTTTTTGCATGAGATCCTAGTAGCACCCCCTCATCCTTTTATTTGTGACCACCAAAAATTTCTTCAGAGAGTGCCATATGTTACCTGGGAGGCATAATTGGCCCTAGTAAGAACCATAGGTGTATGCAATCAATGAACAGTTTAGTGATAGCAAAGAAGAAAAAAAAACTTGGCTGCTTTTGAAAGAAAATTAACTTAGAGAATTTCTTATCACTCCTAAATGGAATGATTTGGTATTTTATTTCATTTCATTTCTTTTCTTAAGTTATTTGGGAAGCATTTCATGGTCCTTTGTTGTTTTTTGTTTTTGTTTTTTTAAAGATTCCATTCATTTATTTGAGAGAGAGAACAGAGAGCACAAATGGGGACTGAGGGGAGAGGGACAGAGGAAGAGAGAGAAACAGACTCCTCGCTGAGTAGCCTGATACGGGGCTCGATCCCAGGACCTCGAGATCATGACCCAAGCTGAAGGCAGGTGCCCAACTGACTGAGGCACCCAGGCACCCTGATTTAACAGTTAATACGCACTTTTTACATTTGAAATAATCATACATTTAGAGGAAAAATTTATATTCAGATATTTCATTAAATTGAAAGACAATTTTTAAAAAATTTATTTATTTATTTATTTGACAGAGAGAGAGAGAGCACAAGTAGGCAGAGCAACAGTCAGGGGGAGAGGGAGAAACATGCTCTCCACTGAGCAGGGAGCCTGATGTGGGACTCGATCCCAGGACCCTGGGATCATGACCTGAGCCGAAGGCAGTGGCTTAGCCGACTGAGCCACCCAGGCGCCCAAATTGAAAGATAATTTAAATAAAATTTTCCTAAAATATTAATGTTTTTTCCAAAGTAACTTTGTTTTTGGTATCTGCTGTGGATATATAAGTGCCTTGTGCCTTGCAGGATATAGAAAATAGTTTATATCTGAAAAATTAATCTAGTTTGAGAATCAGAAACTCAAGATATATATTTAATAAATAAATGTTGCCTTAAAAAAGCATCATGTATTTAGTTACATATTTGAACACTTAACACCTATATGACTTACAGATGTAATATTTAATGGCATCTATCCTAATTTAATATATTTTGAATTTTCTCATTAAAAAATGCTAGTAGTAAGAATTAGTGTTGGAAAACTTTGTATTAAACTTAATATCTATGTATTAAACTTAATGTATTAAACTTAATATCCAGTTTATATGCCATATTTTCCTGAAAAGCTATGAAAATTAATATTTATGTTGGATTCTGTCTTAAATATAGGGCATTTGCCATTTAAGTAAAGCTGATAGTAAGTCTTTTTGTAAAATGAATCCTCTTGTGAATACTCTTTTCGCCCCCACCCATGTCCTGACCCTTCCTAAGAGCTGGCTGTATTTCTAAATGATAAAGTATGTATTTTCTCCTCAGCGTAGTTATTGATGCTGAAATAGTCACTTCCCTGGGGTTCATAGTGAGAGGCTTGGTTAATACAATTATCTTCTTTATTCTGCCAAGGGGCTTGATAGCACCATCTTCAAGTTCAGGATATCACCATTATATATACCTTTCTTGCTTGCTTTGAGTAGGGAAGTGTCCTAATTCTTCTAGGGATCTCAAGGCTTCAGGAAAATGAAAAGTAGTTCCTCAGATGAAGGTTGTCAAAATTTCTGTTAAAAATGTTTGCATTTCAGTTTATTTTCTTTCTCAAATAGAACACATATTTTTTTTTTTTACCTTTTAGGACTAGTTTATATTATTAACTATAAATATTTTAAACTAATTTAAATTTTTGTATTCTGTTACTCCTACAGAATTATTCTTTGTTTTATTTCTTAGAAATTTCTTTGAGGGCGCCTGGGTGGCTCAGTGGGTTAAAGCCGCTGCCTTCGGCTCAGGTCATGATCCCAGGGTCCTGGGATCGAGGCCCATTTCGGGCTCTCTGCTCAGCAGGGAGCCTGCTTCCTCCTCTCTCCTCTCTCTCTGCCTGCCTCTTTGCCTACTTGTAATCTCTCTCTCTGTGTCAAATGAATAAATAAAATCTTAAAAAAAAATTTCTTTGATAATGTTTAGAAAATGTTGGAGTATTGTAAAAATAAGACTTTGTACATGTGTTTGTCTATAGGGAAATATATACTGCCATTATGTCTTGGTACTAGAATTATGGGAGATGTCTGTTTTTTCTTTGTACATTTTTATTTTTTTATTCTGTAATGTAATGCTTTATTTGTTAAAAAGGCAAAAGAAAATAACATAAATGGGAAAAAAAAGAGAAAGTTCTAAACTTTCCTTGGTTTCTAGAAGGAGTAGCTTTGTATTTCTCTGAGCTTTTAAATGCTTGCTTTTCTCCTTAATTGAAGGGATGTAACAGATGATGAGTCCTTTGTTGATGAACTGAGAATTACATTACGGTTTTTTGCATCTGTCTTAATTCGAAGGATTCACAAGGTACATATTTATAATGAGAAATTTGGGAATTTGGGGTTTTCTTATTACTAAAGAGATTTTTAAAAATCTTAGTTTTACTTTATCCTGTGGTGTTTGTATTTTTTTCTTCACTTAGTTTTTTAGATTAAAAGATGAATGGGTCACTTTTGATTCATTGATAAATTTTGCTATCTTTATTGCTTAGATATCTTGGCTTGTGGTAATTAGAAATAAAAATCCAGATATAGAAAAAAAGGTCATGTTCCTGTTAGATGAATTTACTGAGTAAATGGTGATGATTATGATCTACTTTTTTAAAAAAAATTTTAAGCCATATTATGTTTATGTTTGGGTCTTTGCCTATATATAGTTGCAGTGTGTTGGCTGTAGATACATATGCTTGTATACTGCCTTTCAGTTTGATAGAATTGGTATATATCTGCAATTAGTAAATAAAGATAAATCTTGTTAAGTGTTTCTATACTTTTTTGAGAAATTAACAACATAGTCAACCACTATAGAAAAGATAGGAAAAGAATATGAATAAGTAGTTCCCAAAAGAAAAATAGAAAAATGGCCAATAAATACTTGAAAATATGTTGTTTCACATCAAATAAATATCATTTTTTGATGAGATGCTACTCCGTTGCCTGCCAGATTGGGAACGATAAAGAATGATAATGTCTAGTAATAGAGATTGTGGGGAAGCAGGCAAAGCAAGTACAAATCCAAATTGGTATAATTCTTACACTGGAAGGCAGTTTGGTAACCTCTATTAAAAGACTTAAAAATGTCTATACTGCCAATTCAATTTTTTTTGTTAATATATTTTAAAGAAATAATCAGAGATGTATATAAAAATCTGTGCCCAAAGATTCATTGTAGTATAATTTATAATAAGGAGAACTGAAAAGGTGACATCTAATGATAAGATTGTTGATTAAAATATAGTACATGCCAATTATAGAATTCTGTGCAGCCTTGAAAAATCGTTTTATAGAGTAGTACTTATTTACATGAGAAATTATTTTTCTTACTCAAGTGGAAGAGGTTGGAAAATAATATATGTGGTATTTTTCCACATTGAAAACAAAGATTACATATTAAAGCTTGTTAATATATATATTAAGGACACATATATCCTTATCACTGTTAACTCTTACTGTTATGGTGGGTCGATACTGATTTTTGGTTCTTTCTGGGCATTTCTTTCTGTTCATTTTTTTTTTTTTTTGTATGACCATTTTACCATTTTATAAATAGAAAAAAGTTGATAAAATTAATCATACTGTTTAATAAAGGTCTAAGGCAGCTGTGTAGACTATTTAATCATAATAAAAGATTTGGTAAAAAATGCCAATTGGTTGATGATAAGCCATTTAAATTACAACTTACAATAAGTCAAATAAAATTAATTGATCAAAAAGCTGACTCATTACAATAAATTTATAGGTATTACTTAGTAGACTAGCTCTGGTCTGTTAGGCTTTGTGATAGCCTACTGATTTTAAAATCAAAGTACTTCATACTTGGATTGTGTTATATGTGTTTTTTGGTAACAGCTTTTTTGAGGTTTACTTTGTATATCAGACAGTTCACCTGTTTAAAGTGTATAATTCAATGGTTTTTAGTATGTTCCTGGATTTATACCAACCATCACCACAATTTTGTAACATTTTTATCACTCAAAAAGAGACCTCATATGCTTTAGCCATAAATCCTGTTCTCTCTTACTCTTAGATCTAGCCAATAGCCCATCTACTTTCTGTCTCTATAGATTTGTTTATTCTGGACATTTCGTATAAATGGAATCATATAATATGTGGCCTGTTCTGATTGGTTATTTTGACTTGGTATAATGTTTCCAAAGTTCATAGATGTTATGTTTTAGTATGTATCAGTACATCTTTCTTTTTTTATATCTGAATAATAGTCCACTGTGGATATACCACATTTTGTTTATTCACCTATCAGTTGATGGGCATTTGGATTATTTCCACTTCTTGGCTATTATGGAAAATGCTGCCATAACATTTGTGTACAAGCGTTTTTGATGGTTGTAGGGATATATGTTTTCATTTTTCTTGGGTATATACCTAGGAGTATAATTGTTGAATCAAATGGTAACTCTATTTAAGTTTTTGATTAAATGCCAGACTCTTTTACAAAGTGGCTGCACCATTTTACATTCCCACCAGTAGTATATGAGGGTTCTGATTTCTCTGTATCCTTGCCAGAACTAGCTATTTATCTCATTTTTTTATTCTAAGCATGCCTGTTGGGTATGAAGTGGTATCATTGTGGCTTTAATTTGCATTTCCCTGATGACTTATGACTTTGAACATCTTTTCATTTGCTTATTGGCCATTTGTATATCTTTTTTTTGGAGTAATATCTGTTCACATTCTTTGCCCATTTTTTCACTGCCTTGTCTATGTATTATTGAGTTGTAAGAGTTCATACATATGATTTGCAAATATTTTCTTCTGTTTTCTGGATGGTTAAAACTTTCTATCCTTTCTTTTCATTTTATCTGCATCACTGTCCCAGCAGATAAGTGGGTCATTATCATACCCATTTTTTAGAAAGTACGTTTGTCAAAGTGTCAGAAGTAGTAGTTAATGGGCCAATGATTATGCCTGGTCATCTTATTCCTAGTACAATGTTCTGTCCCTGATACCACTGCCTAAATAATATAAATTGGTAGTTTGGGGATAATGAAAACAAAGAATCATCCACAGTGTTTTTTGTTTTTGTTTTTGTTTTTTTTAAATTAAAGTTTAGTGTTGAATCCATTATTTTACCATTTTGATTCTGACCTGGGGTCTCTAAAATGGAACTTAAAAAAGGAAAATTTTCATGAGTATTCCCCAAGATTTTATAAAATGTTTGAAAATGAAAACATCCTATTTATTTGATAAATATTACAGCAACCTATAGTCACTGAGGACAAGAAGCCAGAGAGAAATGAAGAGTAATATTATTTTGCAACAAGGTATACTACTAACAAAAATATTCCCCCTTATTGAATATGTGTGATCTTATATAGCTAAAAGATATCTGTAAACTGCTCTGGGTTTTACTGGTAAATCACTAAAAATTGGGGGTCTATGATCCATCACACTTACTAGATTTATTAGCCTGTGATTTCCCCCCACTTGCTTAATATGGAATTTAAAAATAATTGAAACATTAACACAAAACTTTGCTGTGATGCAATTTTTTCACGCCTTTGATAAAGGGAAAATGTGTTGAGTTTCGTGGTAGAAGATAAGCCTGTTGAAGTCCAGTAAACATGCTTTTTGGTGATTCATTTTATTTGCAATTTAGTTTTAGTTATTTTTTGTCTCTCTTATGTGTGTATGTATATGCCTTCAATCCTCCATCACTGACCTACCATAGTCACTACAGTTTCCAGCCTTTAAGCTGAAAAATGTCTGTGGGGAATCATGAAATTCAATATTATTCCAAAATAGAATGCTTCAATATAGCTTAAAACCAAGATGCATCTTGTAAGCTGAATAAAAAAATCTTCATTTTTAAGTAACCTTAATAAATAGAAATTTATGATCCCAAAGGGATGATAAGTTCCTTGAGTTTTTTCTTTGAATGTGTTTAAAAGAAACACATTGAAGAAATCAAGAATAAAGGTACTATTTTGTGAAAAAATTTAGTATATATAGTACATGCATATTAAGATATATTTTCTATAGTGTGATGGAGAAACTATCTAAAGTTGCAGTATGATCCAAGAATATAAAGTGCTTTTAATTATATTTTTGAAAGATTCTAAATAGTATCTTTTTAAGATCATGTGTTCCAGTATCTTAAATATAGTTTTCCTGCCATTGTAACTCATTAATTGTTTTAAAAGTTTTATTTTAATGTTGAATTTTTCTAGGTGGATATTCCATCTATTATAACCAAGAAACTATTAAAAGCAGCAATGAAGCATATAGAGGTGATAGTTAAAGCCAGTCAGAAAGGTAATACAGTTTTCTACTACAAAGTTTGAGTGATTTTTATAAACCAACTTTCACCTTAAATACCTAAGTATGATGAATTAACTGATGAATTAATTGATATTCACAAATGCTGTGCAAGTATTACTTTAAACCAAAATCCTTTTCAGTAGTTTGTTTATTGTATGTGATTGTGAAAACTCAGAAATCTATGAAAATTAAAATAAAGTTAGTTAACTCTTAGATATAATATTGATGACTTTCATCTTCTTTTGAATGATAGTCTATTGCCTTTATTACTCCCTCTGAGGTATTGCTCTCATCTCTTCCCCCTTTCTCTCCTTAATGACTTCACCATTTTTGACCTATTCCAGCCCATCCTATATATTGCTACCATGTTAATTTCACACTACCACAATTCTCATGTTATCTCTCTACTAAAAAAAATTTTAGTGACTGTATTATAGAGTCTAAATTATATATTTAAATACTTTCTAGTCAAATATTTTGATTTATCTTTATGTATTATGTGTTGGCTGAGGTCACCTATTTGTAGGTTTTTGTGAATATCCTGGCCTTTATACTGTCATGATTTGCACATAGCATACATTCTGCAAACATTTTTTGATTGAATGAATGAAATCTTCATTTGGAACTTTTCTTGCTCTTAGATCAAACTGATTTTTTTTTAAACAAAATTACTTCTGTGCTCTATATTTGGTTCTTTGCAAAACTGATTTTCGTCATGTTTGCATCTGGTATTATTTGTGTTTTCCCAGTGCTTTTGGTGTTCTTTGTCAATGCTGCATACTACTCCATGTAGTAAATGTGTAGAAGAGGTATCATGGTCATATTTTCTGGTAATTACTACACATTATATTCCTCTTTTGGAAATTCCCAGTAAATACTAACATACCAAAATCTCTGAGTAGTCCTGCAGCAAAGAAATGGCTTTAACTATTTAAATAGTTTTTAACTTCCCACATCCCATATTTCTTTGAGTACAGACCCAGTTTTCCCTCCCTCACAATATTAGTTAATATAAGCAGTTCATTTGGGGAAATTATGTTCTAGGCAGAGTTGAATAAAAATAAATCAAATTATTACTTTATATGTTTTTTGGTATTAATATAATTCCTCAGTTACAAGAAGCAATTCAAATTATATTTAAACTTTTTTCTGTGTTAATCTTATAACAACTAAAAATAGTTTTACTTTTAATGTAGTTAAAAAGTAGGAGTTTGAATATGTGTAATTTAATTGTTAAATAAAAAAATTAACTTGAAAATCATTGTCCTGTCACTGGCAAAAACAAATTAGAAGATAGCAATTGTCTTGTAGCCATTTTGTCAAGGCTGCTTTACTATCAGGAAAAAAAACACAGGAAAAGTGGGTTTTTTATTAGTAAATTTATTTATTATTATTTTTTATTAATTTTTTTAATTTAATTTTTTAAAAAGATTTTATTTTTTATTTATTTCACAGAGGGAGAGAGATCACAAGGAGGCAGAGAAGCAGGCAGAGAGAGGGGAAAGCAGGCTCCCTGCTGAGCAGGGAGCCCAATGAGGGCCTCGATCCCAGGACCCTGAGATCATGACCTGAGCCGAAAGCAGAGGCTTAACCCACTGAGCCACCCAGGCGCCCTATTATTATTTTTTAAACATTTTATTTATTTGAGAGAGAGTGTGAGAGAGAGAGAGAGAGATCACAAGCAAGGGCAAGGGGTAGAGGGAGAAGCGCACTCCCTGATGAGCAGGGAGACCTGTGTGGGACTTGATCCCTGGATCCTTGGATCATGACCTGAATCGAAGGCAGACACTTAAAGATTAAAGATTTTATTTTTAAATCTCTACACCCAACAGAGGGCTCAAACTTACAACTTAGAAATCAAGAGTCATATGATGCACTGACTGAGCCAGCCAGGTGCCTCAATAAATTTTATTTTTTATTTTATTATTTATTTATTTATTTAAAAGGTTTTACTTATTTATTTGACAGAGAGAGAGAGAGAGAGCGTGCACTCACAAGCAGGGGGAGTAGCAGGCAGAGGGTGAGGAAGAAGCAGGCTCCCCACTGAGCAGGGAACCTGATGTGGGACTCAATCCTAGGACCCTGGGATCATGACCTGAGCCGAAGGCAGACACTTAATCGACTGAGCCACCCAGGCGCCCTAAATTTTATTTTTTAGAATAGTTTTAAGTTTATAGAAAAATTGAGGAGAAAGTATAGAAAGTAGCCATATATCTCTCTTTTCCCAATTAACATATTTTTTTTTTTAAGATTTTGTTTATTTATTTGAGAGAGGAGAGACACAGCAAGAGAGGTAACACAAGCAGGGGGAAGGTGAGGGGGAGATGCAGGCTTCCCCTGAGCAGGGAGCTCGACACAAGGCTCTATCCCAGGACCCCCGGGATCACGACCTGAGCTGAATGAAGGCAGATGCTTCATGGCTGAGCCACCGAGGTGCCATCTTTAGTTGGTACATTTGTTACTACTGATACATCAGTATTGACACATTATTATTAACTTAAAGTCCACAGTTTTCATTAGGGTTTGCTCTTTGTATTGTACATTCTATGGATTTTGAGAAATGCATAATGCCATGTATTTGCCATTACCGAATAGTTTCACTGCCTTAAAAATCCCCTGTATTTTGGGTTGCCTGGGTGGCTCAGTTGGTTAAGTGTCTGCCTTCAGCTCATCTTGTGATCCTGGGGTCCTGGGACGGAGTCCTGGCATTGGGCTCCTTGCTCACTGGGGAGCCTGCTTCTCCCTCTGCCTGCTGTTTCCCCTGCTTGTGTTCTCTCTCTCTCTCTGACAAATAAATAAATAAAATCTTAAAAAAAAAAATCCCCTGTGTTTCACACAGACATCTCTCCCTCTTTCATGAACCTCTGAAAACCACTGATCTTTTTATCGTCTGCACAGTTTTGCCTTTTCTGAAATGTGATATAGTTGGAATCATAATGTAGCCTTTTCAGGCCGGTTTCTTTTATTTAAAAATACGGATTTAAGGCTTCTCCATGTCTTTTCATGGCTTGATAGCTCATTTCTTTTTACTGCTCAATTATATTCCAGTGTATGAATGGGCCACAGTTTATTTATTCATTCACCTGTTGAAAGACATCTTACTTGTTTCCAAGTTTTGGCAGTTATGAGTAAAGCTGCTGTAAACATTTGTGTGCAGGTTTATATGTTGGAGAAGTTTTTTTAAATAAAGTCTTTGTTCTAAAGACAAACACTTTGAGGGCAACCCTGTCAGGACCCCTCTCACTCTTGAGAGCTTTTTCTGTATCTTCACTTAATAAACTTCTATCACTTTACTCACTTAAAAAAAAAAAAGGCAAACACTTGAATGCAGGCTGAGTAAAAGGAGACGTCTTTTTATTTTTAGTTGAATTAATCAGTTTAATAAAATTCCCAAATTATTTTATCTCTGAGAGTGGTATTATATTTTTTATATATATGTATTTTATATATGTATTATATAACGTATATATAATATATATAATATATATTTTATATATATATATATACATACACACACACATGCATACCCACACACAAACCAGTTTGAAATTTATTGTTGAGTCTTTACAAGGGAGGGGTTGCTAGTTTGCTACTGTTAATGCAAAAAATGATTCCCAATTATAAAATCACCATAAAATGCTAGATTTGATTAATTAGTAACATTGTAATGAGATTCATAGAATTAAAAGACCTGAGATTAGAAGGACTTTTATTCAAAGGTCCTGGTATTCTAAATATTATGACAGTGAATTAGATAGACTTATAAAGAAGGTTTTCAGATTTCTGAATTTTCATTTCTTTAATGCATAGATTTGTTTTCTAAATTCTTTGGCCCCACAATTATGCATAACTCAGAAAGTAATTAAAGGTTCATCTCTTCATTCATGTTCCTTTTACTTTCTCAGTGTTTTCTCTGTAATCTGCCTCTTGAGAATAGGGATTATATAGATATTTTCTATGTGTGTACTCTATGTGTGAAATATTGAATGTATATACATTAGAAGCATTGGCTTAATTTAAATTCAGTAATACTTTGTGCAGAAGGACCTTACTCTTCAGTCTTTTCCTGAAGATAGCTTTTTGACATGGATTCTGGAGACCTTCCTGTTTTGGTCTGAAAACTGCCAACTGATAAGGCAGGAGATGTACTGGTGATTAGGGAGGACTAATCCATGCTCTGTTTTCCAGCATCTATATTTTACTTATTTTCCCAATTAAGATTTTCCTCCCTATACTCATTTTATCTTTTGCCTGATTTCTTTATTTTTTCATTATCTAGAACCACAAAAAGCTCTCATGACTGACAGTTGTTGAATAGATTCCAATCTGGTGTTTTCATTTATGTATTATGTGTGAATGCTTAATCACATTGAATATTATAATTACTTATACATTTTGCATGATGACTTTTCAGTGTTTATAATTGCTTAACTGTTTACTGATGTGGGAACTGAGGCTCATAGGGATTATATCATTTGTTCAAGATCATATCAGTTTGTTCAGTAGAGCTGGAATTTAGCATGGCTGAGTCTCATTTTAAATTCTGGCTTAGGACATACATTTTTTAAAAACTTGTGCCCCAAATTCTTGGAGAAAAATTCTTAGTAAATAATTGCATGATGATGAAATAAAATATATTTCTTGTAATAACTTTATCCGTCTTTGTCAGGCCTTCCTTTGTATCTCAGGCACAGATAGTCTTCATTTACCTTCTTAGTATTCACACTGTTTGAATGCATATATTGGCTTTTTTGGGTAAATGTGCTTGCATTCTCTTTGAATAAAAAGAGAAGAAAATAGTCAAAAGTAAATGACATTGAATTAGAGTTAAGATTCCTTTCATAGACTCCATGATTTTAAAACTCAGCACAGAGTGCAAATAGGGGAAAACATGACTTGTTTTCCTCCTTGTCTTTTGAGGTCTGTAAAAAGAAATGATAATACTATTACCTTTAAGTTAAAATATTAGTTTGGGGTGCCTGGGTGACTCAGTTGGTTAAGCCTCTGACTCTTTGATTTTGGCTCAGGTCCATGATCTCAGTGTTACGAGATCCAGCCCAGTGTCAGACTCCATACTCAGCATGGAGTCTGCTTAGGATGCTCTCCCTCTGCCCCTCCCCTCTCTCTCCCCCGCTACATACAGTCTTTTTTCTAAAATATTAGTTGAGTACTTGGCCTTTTAAGAAAACTTCCTGTTAATATAAGTTTTATTGTCATTAATATTCATTAAGTAATTTATCTGTTCATGGACTTCTATCTTATACAGTTCTATACCTTTTATATCCTATACTCTGAGCAGAAGACACAGAACTTCACCAAAGAAGCCAGTGCTTTAAAAGGTTAACTGAGTGATTTAGATGTGAAAACAGAGACAACAAAGCATTTTAACAGGGTGGGGTGTGTGTGTGTGTGTGTGTGTGTGTGTGCGCGCGCGTGCGTGCACGTGTGTGCGTGCTCGCATGTGTATTTGCAGAGGATGAGCAAGGTACAACATTTGATAACAACAGCTTTGGATGTGCTAGAAGTTTTCTGTAGTTTTTTCCACTTTTAAAAATAAATACTTGGATTTGTTTTATATCATTTGTAAAGTAGTGGTATGAATTAAAATTCTTATTTTTCATGGGAAAAGGTCGTATCAATTTTTTGCAAAATTTAAAAACTTAAGGGGGAAAATTTTTCTTTTTATATCCTTTTTGTGAAAAATGTCCCAGTAGTATACATATTGGAAAGAAAGGAGGGCTAGGAAAGGAACGACTGTATAAATGGTTTTCTGTTTGTTAGTGGAAATGGCTGAAGTTATTTAATGTTGCTTAATTTCTTTCAATATTTATTTTTTTATCTCTATTTATAGTAGAAAATACAGAGTTTTTACAGCAAGCTGCTTTAGAAGAATATGGTCCAGAGCTTCATGTGGCTTTGAGGAGTCGAAGAGATGAATTACACTATTTAAGGAAACTTACTGAACTACTTTTTCCTTATGTTTTGCCTCCTAAAGCAACAGACTGCAGGTATAAATAGTCCGGAAAATGTCATAGCAGTATTTGCATACCATGCCATATGTATATTGCTATTCTTGATTATAATAAGAGTACACTAAAACTTGAGATTATAACCTTATAGGTTAACCTAAGTTAACCTATAACTTTTCATTTAAGAAATACAATTTGTTAGGTCTTCAGATGCCATTTTAGGTGCTATGTGTTGCTTAGAATTTTTTTCCAGGGATGATCTTGGGAAATCAAGATAAATATGAATAAAATCAGCTTTTTTATTTGCTATCATTATACTTGGTTAAATTTTTGGTTTTCCATTTTAAAGACACAAACATTGTGACTCAGTGGCAGAAACACTTTGAACAAACTAAACAGACCAAATTTGTGTTTTAAGGTTATACCTGGCAAGAATAATTAGAATTCATCTAGACCATCCTTCCTTGTTCTGGCAGGAACTTGTTTAGATTATTCTGTAAAGTTATCTCATTACTCTTACCCTAATAGTTCTTTTTTTTTTTTTTAAGACTTTATTTATTTATTGGACAGAGAGAGACACATCGAGAAAGGGAACACAAATAGGGGGAGTGGGAGAGGGCTTCCTGCAGGCTTCCTGCAGAACAGAGAGCCCAATGTGGGGCTTGATCCCAGGACCCTGGGATTGTGACCTGAGCCAAAGGGAGATGCTTAACGACTGAGCCACCCAGGCTCCCCTTACCTTAATAATTCTTAAAGGAGAAACCATAGCTTATTTTTAGTGATGTATTCTATTTTTTACTTTTTTATTTATTTTTAAATTTTATTTTTAGGTAATCTCCATACCCAAAGTGGGATTTGAACTCATCCCCTAGATCAAGAGTCGCATGCTCTACCGACTGAGCTGCCAGGCACCCCTAGTCATTTACTTTATTTATTTATATTTTTTTAAAGGTTATTTATTTGACAGAGAGAGAGCACGTGAGTGCACAAGCAGAGGGGCAGCTGAGCAGGGAGCCCCAATGCGGGACTCGATCCCAGGACCCTGGAATCATGACCTGAGCCAAAGGCAGATGCTTGACGAACTAAACCACCCAGGGGCCCCTTAGCGATGTACTTTAAATAAATAGTATTTTATTTTATTTATAACACATATATTTTTAAAAGATTTTATTTATTTGACACAGGGAGAGAGCACAGCAGGCAAAGTTGCAGGCAGAGGGAGAGGGAGAAGCAGGTTCGCCAATGAGCAGAGAACCCGATGCGGGGCTTGATCCCAGGACACTGGGATCTCGACCTGAGCTGAAGGCAGACGCTTAACTGACTGAGCCACCCAGACACCCCATAACATAAAGTTTTTATTAAAAATTTTAAGTATTTTAGTGAAAATATTTTATTTTAAACAGATTAATGTATAATGTTAATTTAAATGTCATAATTACAAATTATTTTATTAGTTTTAAGCATTAATTTAAAGATGTATTAAATATTTTAAATATTCTGAGGTGGGGAGTGTTTTCTAATGCTCACCCAAATCCCTCCTGTTAAGGAAATGCTTTTTTCTTTTAAAACAGTACTCTCTTTTAGCCAGTTCAGGAATCCACGTATGGTCTGTGAACCACTAGCATGAGCATTACTTGGGAGCTTTTTAGAAATGCAGGATCTTGGGGCACACCTACTGAATCATACATAGTCTGCATTTTAACAAGATCTCCAGGTAAGAACTGATGTAAATCACTAAATATGTGCAATACTGTTTGTTTTTTCAGATCCCTGACATTACTTTTAAGAGAAATCCTTTCTGGTTCGGTGTTCCTCCCTTCTTTGGATTTCCTAGCTGATCCAGTAAGGCTTAAAATATGGTTTTAAATTGTGATAAAATACATACAACATAAAGTTTATCATCTTAAATGTTTTTATATGTATAGTTAAGTGGTATTAAATACATTCATTGTTGAGCAACCATCACTACTACCCATCTCTAGAACTCTTTTTGTCATACAAAACTAAAATTCTGTACCGATTAATAATTCTCCATTCTTCTTTCCTGCAATCCCCTGGCAACCACCAACATACTTTCCTATCTCTATGAATCTGACTACTCTGGTACCTCATATAAGTGGGTCCATGCATTGTCTTTTTGTGACTGCTTTATTTCCCTTAGCATAATGTCCCAAAGATTCATCCATGTTGTAGCATATATTGGAATTTCATTCCTTATCAAGACTGTATAATATTCCATTGTAGGTATATACCACATTTTCCTATTTATGCATCCATTGATGGACACTTGAGTTGCTTTTATTTTTGAACCAGTTAAGATTTTGAAGAAACAGGAATAATTTATAAACATTTTAAATGCTTAAGTCAGAATAACTTTTCTTTGCCCACTTTCCTAAAAGTGAGACCCTGCATCACATTAAAAAAAAAAAAATTTGAGAGACAGAGTGTGAGCATGAGCTGGGGCAGGGGCAGAGGGAGAGGGAGAGAAAATCCCAAGCAGACTCCCTGCTGAGTGTGGAGCCTGACATGGGGCTCAGTCCCACAACCCTGAGATCATGACCTGAGCCAAAACCAACAGTCAGATGCTCAACCAAATGAGGGACCCAGGCACCCCTGCATCACAGACTTTTTAAAGTCCTTCTGTGTTACATGTGTGCAAACACTTTGCCACTGTTCCATTTGCTTCTTCATTTTTCTAGAAACTTTCACAATTTGAAAAAAGCTTTGAGAATTTTAGGCAGAGTATAGTAATGGAATTATTTTGACCTGTGTGTATTATTTTTCATTAGGATACTGTGAATCATTTGCTTATCATCTTCATAGATGACAGTCCAGTAAGTATTAAGTATGAATTTTGACTCATATCTGTCAAAGCACATGGCACTTTTTTTGAATTAATGAATTCTCTTTCTTCAAAGCCTGAAAAAGCAACTGAACTGCCTTCCCCTTTGGTTCCATTCTTGCAGAAATTTGCAGAACCTAGAAATAAAAAGCCATCTGTAAGTATTTTTAGCAATAGTGTATACTATTTTTGATATGAACAATTTTATCACACATTTATATGGCCTTAACTGCTCTTCTTTCATATTGTATACAGGTGCTGAAGTTAGAATTGAAGCACATCAGAGAGCAGCAAGATCTCTTATTTCGTTTTATGAACTTTCTGAAACAAGAAGGAGCGGTGCATGTATTGCAAATATGTCTGACTGTGGGTGAGGCTTACCTGTGCACTTTACCGAAGTCATTTTTACACCTTTTAATTTATTTACTGTATATTTTAAATACATTTGAATGTTTAGATCAGATCTGATTTTGTAGTTGTCATGTGTCATTGTACTAAATTTCATTTTACTAGATACTCTCATATCACCTTTGAGTTGTGTTTTAAGTGTCCACTCCTTTCCAGATTGGAACATAACTTATAATTGACTTCAACCAACTAACTTCTTTTTTTAAATATGACTTAAAAAAATTGAGATATAATTTATACAGTGAAACTCACAGAACTTAAACACACAGTTTGATCAGTTTTGACAAATCTGTACATCTGTGTAACCTTTTATCAAGATGCAGAACATTTCCATCATCCCAGAAAATTAGGGACCTTCCCAAACACTCCCACTCCTGCCCAAGCAATCACAGGTCTCGTTTCTCTCACCACAGATTAGTTTTGCCTATACAGTCTCCTTATATAAATGAAATATATGGTATGTACTGTTTTGTGCCTGGCTTCATTGATTCAGGATAATGCTTTTTAAGATTAGTTCATGTTGTGTAGAGGAATAGTTTGCTCTTTTTTTTTGGTAAGTAGTAGTTTGCATGAGTGTACCGTGGTAGTTTGTATGAGTGTACCATGTTTTTTTTTTGTTTGTTTTTAATTCATCCTCCTTGTGGATGAGTATATCTGGACTGCTTTTACTTTTGGGCTATTATGAATACAATTGCTATGTACATTCTTATATAAGGCTTTCTGCTGCACATATGTTTAATAACTGGAAGTACAATTGCTGGGTCACAGGGTGGATACATATTTTTGTTTTTTGAGAAACTGCTAAATTGTTTTCCTAAGTGGTTGTACTGTTGTACTCTCCCTAGCAAATGTGTGAGAATTCTGGTTGCTCCATGCCTTTATCAAAATTTGGTGGTGTTTAATTTATCTTTTTAATTTTAGCCATTTTAATGGGTGTGTGGTGCTATCTTCCAGTGCTTTTAATTTGCATTTTTCTAAGGACTGGTGTTGAACACTTTATCATATGCTTATTGGGCATTCAAATATCTTTGTACCTGGAAGTGTTTAAGTCTGCCTATTTTTATTGAATTGTTTTTCATTTTGTCATTAAATTATAGGAGTTTTTTATACATTTTAGATGCAAGTCTTCTGTCAGAAATAAGCATTAAGAATGCTTTCTTGCTTGTCTTTTCATTTTTTGAATAGTATCTTTTGATGAGTAGAATTTTGAATTTTTGATGATACTCAGTATTTCTATTTTATGGTTAGTGCTTTCAGAGACTTACATAGGAAATCTTTGTTACCCTAAGTCAAGGTGATATTTGCTCATTTTTTTCAGATGCATTTTAGTTTTATATTTTACATGTAAGTTTTTGATCTTGAAATATTTTGTAATGGTATTAGTTAGGGGTGGAGGTTCATTTTTTTCTCTCCATTGGATATGGATATCTGGTTTTTCTGATACCCATTTTTTGAGGAGACATCTTGAGTTGTTTTGGCATCTTTCCCCCCATCTTGAGTTGTTTTGGCATCTTTGTTAAATGGTTTGACCACATATGTGTATTCTGGATTCTCTTTTTTTCCATTGATTCATGTCTGATATTTTTTTGGCCAAGACCATAGTCTTGATTATTATGACTATATATAGTGTGTCTTGAAATCAGGTGGCCTAAGGCCTCCTATTTCTTTGTTTTTCAAATTGTTTTGGCTATTCTAGGATCTTTGTATGTCTGTATAAATTTTAGAATCAGATTGCCTATTTCCACACACACATGCACACACATACTCATGAATACACATACACACACGCACAAAGCCTAGCCTATTTTGGAGTCTTTTTTGGAATTACATTAAGTCAATAGTATAGATCAACTCAGGGAGTAACGCCATCTCAACAGTATTTGGGTTTCCAGTATGAACATGGAATATTTTTCCATTCATTTCAGCCTTATTTAATTTCTTTCTATAATGTTTCATAGTTTTCACTGTAGGTATTTATGTTTTCGGAGGTATTTGCATGTGGTACTTAAAATAATTTTTAAATTGTGTCTAATAAACAGAAATAGAATTGATCTTTTGCATATTGATTTTGTAGCCTATGCCATTGCTACGTTCATTTAATGGTTCTGGTAGCCTTTTTGTACATTTCCTTAAGATTTTCTATGTACATAATTATGTCATTTGCAAATACAGTTTTACTTTTTCCTTTATAGTGTTTATGCCTTTTTTTTTTTTAAGATTATTTATTTATTTATTTCACAGAGGGAGAGAGATCACGAGGAGGCAGAGGCAGGCAGAGAGAGAAGGGGAAGCAGGCTCCCTGCTGGGCAGAGAGCCTGATGCAGGCCTCGATCCCAGGACCCTGAGATCATGACCTGAGCCGAAAGCAGAGGCTTTAACCCACTGAGGCACCCAGGCGCCCGTGTTTATGCCTTTTATTTCTTTTTATTGCCTTTTGCAGTGGCTAGGAATTTTACTATAATGTTGAATTGAAGCAGTAAAAGTTGGCATCCTTGCTTCGTTCCTGATCTTATGGGGTATCACTTAGTGTTGTATCATTAAGTATGGTACTAGTCTGGTTTATTTTGTTGTTGTTTTCTTTTGTTTGGTAGTTATCCTTGGTCAGATTGAGAAAGTTTCCTTCTCTTCCTGGTTTGCTGAGAGATTTTTTTCTTTTTTAATTATGAATTAAATTTTTTTTGAATGCTTTTAATGCATCTCAATAACCTATTTTATTGTCACTGAGTTATTTCCATTGTTACCTTATTGTGAAGCTATAATGATGTCCTCTCGTTATTGGTAATTTGCCTTTTCTTTTTCTTAACCTATATTGCTAGGGATTTTATCAAATCTATTAATATTTTTGATTTGCTAATTTTCCACTTTTATTTTTATTACTTCTAAAAGCAGGCTCCCCACTGAGCAGGGAGCCTGATGGTGGGGCTCGATCTCATAACTCTGAGATCATGACCTGAGTTGAAATGAGGAGTTGGATACATAACTGACTGAGCCACCCAGACGCCCCTGTGGTGTTTTGTTTTGTTTTTTAAGTAAGCTCTATACCCAATGTGGGACTTGAACTCATGACCCTGAGATCAAGAGTTGAATGCTCTACTGACTAAGCCAGCCAGGTGCCCCAAATATGTGGTGTTTTTATTGTGATTAAGTTTTAAATATTTTTAAAATTCCCTCTGGTTTTTGACTTAAATTTACCAACATTTGGGGATTTTTAAGATAATTTACTGTGACGGTTTTCTAATCTAATACTGTTCTCATCAGGGCACCTGGGTGGCTTAGTTGGTTAAACATCGAACTCTTGATTTTGGCTCTGGTCATGATCTCAGGGCCCAGAGATCGAGCCCTGCATGGGGTTCCACACTCACTGGGGAGCCTGCTTGAGGGTTCTTTCCTCCCTTGCCCTCTGCTCTCCCCCTACCCCGACTTAAGCACGTGTGTGCATGTGCTCTCTCTCAAATAAATAAATAAATAAATCTTTAAAAAAATACTGTTCTGATCAGACAACATATTCTATGTGATTTCAGTCTTTTGAAATTTATTGAAACTTGTTTTATGGCTCATCCATATGGTCTGTCTTAATGAATGTTCCCTGTGCATGTTGAGAAGAACTTCTGTTTTGTTCTTTTGGGTAGTGTTCTATAAATGTCAATTAGTTTAAGTTGATGGATTGTCTAAAAATATTCTGTATTCTTTCATCATTTCTTAATGATTTGCTCTTTTTACCTTTAGTTTTGTAATTTTTCCACGTATTTTGTACTTTATTAGATGCAGACACATTTAGAATTGTTATGTGTTCATGATGAATTTGTCCTTTTATCATTATAAAATGCTCTTTATCTCTGGTAATTCTCTGTCTTGAAGTCTGCTTCGTTTGAGAATATAGCTACACTGTCTTTTTTTCACAAAGGGGCTTGCATTATGTCTTTTTCTATATGATTAAAGTATTATAATTCTTGTCAACAGCATAGAGTTGAATCTTTTTTTTTTTTTTTTTTTTTTTTTTGACACAGAGAGAGAGATTACAAGTAGGCAGAGAGGCAGGCAGAGAGAGGAGAGAGGAGGAAGCAGGCTCCCTGCTGAGCAGAGAGCCCGATGTGGGCCTCGATCCCAGGACCCTGGGATCATGACCTGAGCCGAAGGCAGCGGCTTTAACCCACTGAGCCACCCAGGCGCCCATGTTGAATCTTTTTAATAAGAAATTTAGTTGGGTAATCTTTGCTTTCTAGTTTGGGCATGTAGTGTACCTTTACACTTAATGTAATTATTGTATGTTTATTGTTAGGTCTTAGATATTGGTGTTTGTTTTGTATTTGTTCCATATATTCTATATTCTTTTACTCCTTTCCTGCCTTTCTTTGGGTTACTTGAGTATTTTTTAGTATTCCATTTTATCTCTTCTGTTGACTTTTTTTTAATGTCTCTTTCTGTGCTCTTCTCTTGTTTTAGTGGTTGCTCTGAGATTACACTGTCAGTATTTATCACAGTCTTCATTTAAAAATATTTAACTACTTCAGGAACACTCTAAGAAATTCAGTGTACTTCCAGTTACCCCTTTCTGCCTGATGTGGTGTTAACATATTTTAATTCTGTGTAGGCTGTATACTCCACAATACGTTGATATTTCTTCATCAAACCCTCCACACACCCCTCCCCCTTTTTGGCCCTTAAGTTATTGGTATATTTACCTTCCTAGGTTTCTGTCATCGTTTCCCTTCTGCTGAAATATTTTTTTACATTTATTATAGTACCAGTCTGATGGAGGTAAATTCTCTTAGTTTTTGTCTTTCTTTTAAATTTAAATTCAATTAATTAACATATAATGTATTATTGGTTTCAGAGGTAGAGGCTAGTGATTCATCAGTCTTATATAATACCCAATGCTCATTTCATCAGTCTTATATAATACCCAACGATCATTACATAACATGCCCTCCTTGATGTATATCACCCAGTTACTCCATCTCCCCACCCACCCCTCCTCCAGTAACCCTCAGTTTCCTGTAGTTAAAAGTCTCTCATGATTTGTCTCTGTCTCTGATTTTGTCTTGTTTTATTTTTCCCTCTCTTTCCCTATTATCCTCTGTTTTGTTTCTTAAATTCCACATATGAGTGAGATCATATGGTAATTGTCTTTCTCTGATTGACTTATTTTGCTTAGCATAATACCCTCTAATTCTAACCACATTGTTGCAAATGGCAAGATTTCATTTTTTTTGATGGCTGAGTAGTAGTCCATTAAATATATATATATTTATATGTATTATAAATGTAATGTATATATGTATTATATATATATAATAATATATGTATATATTATTTATATATATGTGTGTATAGTATATACATGCTGCATCTTCTTTATCCATTCATCTGTCAGTGGACATCTGGGCTCTTTCCATAGTTTGGCTCTTGTGGACTGCTGCTATAGATGTTGGTCCAGTTTCATTTGTTTGGGTTGCAGGTGTCCCTTGAGATCACTACATTTGTATCTGTGGGATAAATCCCTAGTAGTGCAATTGCTGGGTCATGGGCTAACTCTGTTTTCAACTTTTTGAGGAACCTCCATACTGTTTTCCAGGGTGGCTGTACCAGCTTGCATTTCCACCAACAGTGTAAGATGGTTCCCCTTTCTCCACATCCTCACCATCATCTGTCATTTCCTGACTTTTAATTTTCAACTTTCTGACTGATGTGAGGTGGTATCTCACTGTTGTTTTGATTTGTATTTCACTGATGCCGAGTGATGTGGAGCACTGTGTTATGTGTCTGTTGGCCATTTGGATGTCTTCATTGGAGAAATGTCTGTTCATGTCTTCTGCCCATTTCTCAGTTGGATTATTTGTTCTTTGGGTGTTGAGTTTGGTAAGTTCTTTATAGATTTTTAGATACTAGCCCTTTATCTGATAAGACATTTGCAAATATCTACTCTCATTCTGTCTGTTGTCTTTGGTTTTGTTGACTGTTTCCAGTGCTGTGCAAAAGCTTTTGATCTTGATGAAGTCCCAATAGTTCATTTTTGCCTTTGCTTCCCTTGCCTTTGGAGATGTGTCTAGCAAGAAGTCGCTGGGTCCAGGGTCACAGAGGTTGCTGCCTGTGTTCTCCTCAAGGATTTTGATGGATTTCTGTCTCACACGGAGGTCTTTCATCGTCCATTTTGAGCTTGTTTTTGTGTATGGTGTAAGGAAATGGTCCAGTTTCATTCTTCTGCATGTGGCTGTCCAATTTTCCCAACACCATTTGTTGAAGAGACTGTCGTTTTTCCATTGGATTTTCATCCCTACTTTGTTGAAGATTAGTTGACCATAGAGTTGAGGGTCTATTTCTGGCTTTATCTTCTGTTAATCATTAATCTCTGTGTGTCTGTTTTTATGCCAATACCATACCATCTTGATGATTACAGCTTTGTAATAGAGCCTAAAGTCCAGAATTGTGATGGTACCAGCTTTAGTTTTCTTTTTCAATATTCCTCTGGCTATTTGGGGACTTTTCTGGTTCCATACACATTTTAGAATTATTTGTTTCAGCTTTGTGAAAAAAACTGATGGTATTTTGATAGGGATTGCTTTGAATGTGTAGATTGCTCTAGGTAGCATAGATATTTTAATAGTATTTGTTCTTCCAGTCCATGAACATGGAATGTTTTTCCATTTTGTGTCTTCCTCAATTTCTTTCATAAGTATTCTGTAGTTTGTAGAGTATAGATCCTTTATCTCTTTGGTTAAGTTTATTCCTAGGTATCTTATGGTTTTGGGTGTAATTGTAAATGGTATCAACTCCTTAATTTCTGTTTTTTCTATCTCATTGTTATTGTATAGAAATGCAACTGATTTCTGTGCATTGATTTTATGTCCTGCCACTTTGCTGAATTTCTTTATGGTTCTAGCAATTTTGGGGCTGGAGTCTTCTGGGTTTTCCACATAGGTATCCTGTCATCTGCTAAGAGTGAGAATTTGACTTCTTCTTTGCTAATTTGGATGCCTTTTATTTCTTTTTGTTGTCTGATTTCTAAGGCTAGGACTTCTAGTACTATGTTGAATAGCAGTGGTTATACTGGACATCCCTGCCATGTTCCTGACCTTAGGGGAAAAGCTGTCAGTTTTTCCCCATTGAGAATGATATTCATTTTGGGCTTTTCATAGATGGCTTTGATGATATTGGGATATGTCCCCTCTATCCCTACACTGTGAAGAGTTTTAATCAAGAAAGAGTGCTGTACTTTGTCAAATATTTTTTCTGCATCTATTGAGAGTATCATATGGTTCTTGTCCTTTCTTCTATTAAAGTAGCGCATCTCGTTGATTGATTTGCCCACGTTGAACCACCCTTGAAACCCAGGAATAAATCCCAGTTGGTCATGGTGGATAATCCTTTGTACCGTTATATCCTATTGGCTAATGGTGGCCTCATAGAGAGAGTTTGAAACTTTTCCTTCCATTTCTGTTTTTTTTTTTAAGATTTTATTTGTTTATTTGACAGAGAGAGAGACAGCTCAAGAGAGGACACAAGCAGGGGGAGTGGAAGGGGGAGAAGCAGGGTTTCCGCTGAGCAGGGAACCTGATGCGGGGCTCGATCCCAGGACCCTGGGACCATGACCTGAGCCGAAGGCAGATGCTTAACCATCTGAGACACCCAGGCGCCCCTCCATTTCTATTTTTTGAAACAGCTTCAGTAGACTAGGTATTAATTCCTTAAATGTTTGGTAGAATTCCCCTGAAAAGCCATCTGGCCCTGGACTCTTGTTTGTTTGTTTGTTTATTACCCTATAACATATTATTTGCCCCAGGGGTAGAGGTCTGTGAATCATCAGGTTTACATATTTCACAGCACTCACCATAGCACATACCCTCCCCAATGTCCATAACCCAGCTACCCTATCCCTACACCCCCATCCCCCAGCAGCCCTCAGTTTGTTTCGTGAGATTAAGAGTCTCTTATGGTTTGTCTCTCTCCTGATCCCATCTTGTTTCATTGTTTTCCCTCCCTTCCCCCACGACGCCCCACCCTGCCTCTCAAATTCCTCATATCAGAGAGATCATATGATAATTGTCTTTCTCTGATTATTTCACTTAGCATAATATCCTCTAGTTGCATCCACTTTGTTGCAAATGGCAAGATTTTGGTTTTTTTGATGGCTGCATAGTATTCCATTGTGTGTGTGTGTGTGTGTGTGTGTGTGTGTGTGTGTGTATATATATATATACACCACATCTTCTTTATCCATTCATCTGTTGATGGACATCTAGGTTCTTTCCATAGTTTGGCTATTATGGACATTGCTGCTATAAACATTCAGGTGCACGTGCCCCTTTGGATCACTACATTTGTATCTTTAGGGTAAACACCCAGTAGTGCGATTGCTAGGTTGTAGGGTAGCTCTATTTTCAACTTTTTGAGGAACCTCCATACTGTTTTCCAGAGAGGCTGACCAGCTTGCATTCCCAGCAATGATGTAGGAGGGTTCCCCTTTCTCCCCATCCTCGCCACCATCTGTTGTTTCCTGACTTGTTAATTTTAGCTATTCTGACTGGTGTGAGGTGGTACCTCAGTGTGGTTTTGATTTTTATTTCCCTGATGCTGAATGATGTTGAGTACTTTTTCATGTGTCTGTTGGCCATTTGGAAGTCTTCTTTGCAGAAATGTCTGTTCATGTCTTCTGCCCATTTTTTGACTTGTTTCCTTTGGTGTGCAAAAGCTTTTGATCTTGATGAAGTCCCAATAGTTCATTTTTGCTTTTGCTTCTCTTGCCTTTGGTGATGTTTCTAGGAAGAAGTTGCTGTGGCTTGGGTCGAAGAGGTTGCTGCCTGTGTTCTCCTCAAGGATTTTGATGGATTCCTGTCTCACATTGAGGTCTTTCATCCATTTTGAGTATTTTTGTGTGTGCTGTAAGGAAATGGTCCAGTTTCATTCTTCTGCATATGGCCGTCCAGTTTTCCCAACACCACTTGTTAAAGAGACTGTCCTTTTTCCATTGGACATTCTTTCCTGCTTTGTTGAAGATTATTTGACCAAAGAACTGAGGATCCATTCTGGGTTCTCTGTTCTGTTCCATTGATTTTAGTATATGTGCTGCCGAAGCGAGCACTATTCTGTTCCATCGATACGTGTCTGTTTTTGTGCCAGTACCACAGTGTCTTGATGATTACAGCTTTGTAATGTAGCTTGAAGTCTGGAATTGTGATGCCACCAAAGTTGGTTTTCTTTTTCAACACTCCTCTGGCTATTCAGGGTCTTTTCTGGTTCCATATAAATTTTAGGATTATTTGTTCCATTTCTTTGAAAAAAATTGATGGTATTTTGATAGGGATTGCATTAAATGTGTGGATTGCTCTAGGTAGCATTGACATTTTCACAGTATTTGTTCTTCCAATCCATGAGCATGGAACTTTTTTCCATTTCTTTGCGTCTTCCTCAATTTCTCTCATGAGTACTTTATAGTTTTCTGAGTACAGATTCTTTGCCTCTTTGTTTAGGATTTTTTCCTAGGTATCTTACGGTTTTGGGTGTAATTGTAAATGGGATCAACTCCTTAATTTGTCTTTCTTCTGTCTTGCTATTGGTGTATAGAAATGCAACTGATTTCTGTGGATTGATTTTGTATCCTAACACTTCATTGAATTCCTGTATGAGTTCTAGTAGTTTTGGAGTGGAGTCTTTTGGGTTTTCCACATAAAGTATCATATCATCTGCAAAGAGTGAGTTTGACTTCTTTGCTAATTTGGATGCCTTTTATTTCTTTTTGTTGTCTGATTACTGAGGCTAGGACTTCTAGTACTATGTTGAATAGCAGTGGTGATAGTGGACATGTTCCTGCCGTGTTCCTGACCTTAGGGGAAAAGCTCTCAGTTTTTCCCCATTGAAAATGATGTTCACTGTGGGTTTTTCATAGATGGCTTTGATGATATTGAGGTATGTACCTTCTGTGGCTACACTGTGAAGGGTTTTGATCAAGAAAGGATGCTGTACTTTGTCAAATGCTTTTTCAGCATCTATTGAGAGTATCATATGGTTCTTGTTCTTTCTTTTATTAATGTATTGTATCACATTGATTGATTTGCAGATGTCGAACCAACCTTGTAGCCCAGGAATAAATCCCACTTTGTCGTGGTGAATAATCCTTTTAACATATTGTTGGATCTTGTTGGCTAGTATTTGGTGAGAGTTTTTGCATCCGTGTTCATCAAGGATATTGGTCTGTAATTCTCCTTTTTGATGGGGTCTTTGTCTGGTTTTGGGATCAAGGTAATCCTATCCTCATAAAATGAGTTTAGAAGTTTTCCTTCCATTTCTATTTTTTGGAACAGTTTCAGGAGAATAGGTATTAATTTTTCTTTAAATGTTTGGTAGAATTCCCCTGGGAAGCCATCTGGCCCTGGGCTCTTGTTTTTGGGAGATTTTTGATTATTGTTTCAGTTTCCTTGCTGGTTATGGGTCTGTTCAGGATTTCTATTTCTTCCTGGTTCAGTTTTGGTAGTTTATATGTGTCTAGGAATGCATCCATTTCTTCCAGATTGTCAAATTTACTGGTCCATAGTTGCTCATGGGCTCTTGTTTGTTGGGAGATTTTTGATGAATGCTTTAATTTCCTTGCTGGTTATGGGTCTGTTCAGGTTTTCCATTTCTTCCTGTTTCAGTTTTGGTAATTTATATGTCTCTAGGAATGCATCCATTTCTTCCTGATTGCCTAATTTGTTGGCATATCGTTGCTTATAATATGTTTTTCTAATTGTTTGTATTTCTTTGGTGTTGGTTGTTATCTCTTTCATTCATGATTTTATTTATTTGGGTCTTTTTTCTTTTTGGTAAGTCTGGCCAGGGGTTTATCAATCTTATTAATTCTTTCAAAGAAGCAGTTCCTAGTTTTGTTGATCTGTTTTATTGTTCTTTTAGTTTCTATTTCATTGATTTCTGCTGTAATCTTTATTAAATCTTGTCTCCTGCTGGGTTTAGGCTTTATTTGCTGTTCTTTCTCCAGCTCCTTTAGGTGTAAGGTTAAGTTGTGTATTTGAGACCTTTCTTGTTTGTTGAGAAAGGCTCGTATTGCTATATACTTCCCTCTAAGGACTGACTTTGCTGAATCCCAAAGGTTTTGAACCGTTGTTGGTCATTTTAATTTTTTCCATGAATTTTTTTTTTAAGATTTTAATTTATTTATTTGAGAGATGCGTGCGTGCGCAAGCATGGGGAGGGGCAGAGAGAGAGAGAGGAAAAAGCAGGTTCTCTGTTGAGCAGAGAAGCCCAACATAGGGCTCAATTCCAGGACTCTGAGATCATGACCTGAGCTGAAGGCAGATGCTTGAACTGACTGCGTCTCCCAGTTGCTCCTCCATGAATTTTTTTAATTCTTTAATTTTCTGTTTGACCCATTCATTATTTAGGAGGGTGCTTTTTAGTCTCCATGTATTTGAGTTCTTTCCAAATTTCCTCTTGTGATTAGTTCAAGTTTCAAAGCACTGTGGTCTGAAAATATGCAGTGATTGATCCCAGTCTTTTGGTACCAGTTGAGACCTGATTTGTGACCCAGTGTGTGATCTGTTGTGGAGAATGTTCCACGTGCACTCAAGAAGAATGTGTATTCTGTTGCTTTATGATAGAATGTTCTGAATATATTTGTGAACTCCATCTGGTCCAGTGTGTCCTTCAAAGCCCTTGTTTCCTTGTTGATCCCTGCTTAGATGATCTGTCCATTGCAGTTGAGGGGGGTGTTAAAGTCCCCTCCTATTTTTGTATTGTTATCAGTGTGTTTCTTTAACTTGTTATTAGTTGCTTTATATAATTTATGCCCCATCTTAGGGGCATAAATATTTATAATTGTTAGATATTTCCGTTGGACAGATCTTTTAATTATGATAATAGTGTCCTTCCCCATTTTTTATTACAGTCTTTGGTTTAAAATTGAGTTTGTCTGGTATAGGGATTGCTACCCCAGCTTTCTTTTGATGTGCATTACCATGATAAATTGTTTTTAACCCCCTCACATTCAATCTGGAGGCATCTGTGCATCTAAAATGAGTCTCTTAAAAAATAAAAATAAATATAAAATGAGTTTCTTGCAGAGAGCATATCGATGGGTATTACTTTTTTATCCAGTCTAATATCCTGTGTCTTTTGATTGTGGCATGGAGCCCATTTACATTCAGAATAACTATTGAAAGATAAGAATTTAGTGCCTTTGTATTACCTATACAGTCACATTCTGTATATTGTCTCTGTTCCTTTTTGGTGTATGTTACTTTTGGGCTCTCTCTTCACTTAAAAGATCCCCTTTCGTATTTTTTGTAGGGCTGGTTTAATGATCACAAATTTTTTTAGTTTCTATTTGTCCTGGAAGCTTATTTTGAATGATATCCTTGCTGGATAAAGTATTCTTGGCTGCATATTGTCATTTAGCACCCTGAATATATCATTACCAGTCCTTTCTGGTCTGCTGGTCTCTGTGGATAGGTCTGTTGCCAGTCTAATATTTCTACACTTGTAGGTTCCTGACCTCTTTAAAGTAACATGGAATTTTAGGTTGACAGGTTTTTCTTTCAACACCCTGAGATAATGACCTGAGGTGAAATAAAGATTTGGACATTTAATTGACTGAGCCACCCAGTTGCCCCAATACTATTCCTTCTAAGGAGAAGTTACCTGCCATTCCTATGTATCCATCTTTCTATAATATCCCCTTTGTCTCTGGTTGGTTTTACAGTTTTCTCTTAATTTTTGGTTCTCAGAAATTTGACTATACTATGTAGTTTTCTTTTTTTATACATTCTGCTTAGATTTTAGTGAGATTCTTAATCATGTAGGTTGGTGTCTTTCATCACTTTTGAAACTTCTTGACTGTTGAGGTGCCTGGGTGGCTCAGTCAGTTAAGCATCTGACTCTTGGTTTTGGTTCAGGGCAAGATCTTTTGGTCATGAGATTGAGCCCTGTGTTGGGCTCTACTCTGAGTGTGGAGCGTGTTTGGGATTCTCTCTCCTCCCCCCCAAACTTCCCCCGCCCACCACTCACACTCTCTCTCCCTCTCTAAAAATCTTAAAAAAAAAAAAAAGGAAGGAAGGAAGGAAGGAAGGAAGGAAGGAAGACAATTCTTATCTGTTATCTCTTCAGATGTTCTGCCTCATTTTTTTCTCCTTTCCCTTCAAGACTCCCAATTATATGAATTTGCTGTTATCCTAAGATCATATATGTTCTGTTCCTTTTTTAAAAAAACTATTTCCTTTCCTTTCTGAGTTTCAGTTGGATAATTAAAAATTAGGGGGTGAATTCCATGTTAATACCTCTTGTAATAAGGAAAGGCAGTTAATATTTTGTCTATTCTACTGCTGTCATCTGTGATTTTAGAAAAAAAAATTCATTTGTTCACATACTTAACTCCATTAGTAGTCTGTAGTCTCCATGATGGAAGAAATTATTGTTTAAAAACATTGACTGGAGCTTAAAAAAGCCTTAGGTTTCATTGTTTAGTGAATTGGATTTCAGAATATTAAAGACTCTTGGTATAAACAATTAATCGAATATGTTCTTTAAATATACTATTCTAAATTTTAGAAATTCATATTGCTATGCAAGTATTTACATATTTTATACTATAAAATATTGGTTAACTGAGTTTCTCTTTCATCTGGGTGGTAGTTTTATTTCCAATTAAATTCTTTTAGAAAGCTTAAAATGATGAATAGATTACAATTTTAATATTGATTGCTTTTAATATTGATTACAGTTAGACTGGAAACAGTATATTATGTTATGCTATATATTATATTATATTGAAATAATTCATTTTTTCCCCCTATTTTTCTAGAGGAATTTAATGATAGAATTTTACGACCAGAGTTATCAAATGATGAAATGCTGTCTCTTCATGAAGAGTTGCAGAAGATTTATAAAACATATTGTTTGGATGAAAGTATAGACAAAATTCGATTTGATCCCTTTATTGTAGAAGAGATTCAAAAAAGTAAGTCAAAGATGTTGATGAGAATATAGCCCTTTTACAACTATTAATGTTTTCAGAGTTTTCTCCTGTGTTCAGTATTTATTAGTACAACAGCTGTGTGAGGTGCATAGGTAGCCATGCACCTAAATATCCTATTTAACTAACAAGATGAAAGCTTTGATGAAGACATTTACTCACAATTCACATAACACTTGCCAGAACTGGAGCTTGGTGGTTCTGATTCCTCATCCAACTTGATTTTTATACCTTATAAGTGGTTTTTCTGCAAAAACTGTTTGTATGTTCTTTCACTGTTATTTTAAACTAATATATGATATATTTATGGATTTATAAACAATTTTTACAATAATTTTTTAATAGTTGCTGAAGGCCCGTATATAGATGTTGTGAAACTTCAAACTATGAGATGTCTTTTTGAAGCATACGAACATGTACTGTCTCTCTTGGAGAATGTGTTTACTCCTATGTTCTGCCACAGTGATGAGGTAAGTAATCTTGTTTAAGGAATTTACTTAAAAATTTAATATTGGCTTTGATACCAATAGATGAGTGATTTAAATAACAAAATAAACAAAAATAAAACATGATTAATTTAAAAAGTGATTACTCTTTCACTACAGAAATTAACAGAGATTAGAAGTTTACTGTAAAAATTGTGGCCGAATTGGTCTACCTGATTTACCATATGCGTGAGTGGCTTTGTAATACTGTGGTGATGCAGAAACTCCCCTCTCTGTTTATATACATTATTCACAGATGTGTGGAAATCAAATTGCCTGAATATCTCCATTTGCAGTATTGTAATCTTTACTCTATTTGCCTATGGTTGTTTTCACTTGATTTAAATTTTCTTTAAAGTGGAAAGTAGTACGGTAAAATAGCATGTTTTAATATAAAATAGTTTAATCATAATTTTTTTAAAGTATTTCAGACAACTTTTAAGAGGTGCAGAATCACCAACACGTAATTCAAAATTGAACAGGTAGGTATGGTAAGTCATCTGTATGGTTTGTTTCTTTAATTACTGATGCAAATTATTCTCGTGATAGTATCATCTTTCTTAGTCTGTTTTTCTTTGACTATGTGGTTCCATTGCTACATAAGTAGACAAGACATTTTATTAAGTAATTGTAGAGTTGTATTATATACAGTAACCTGAAAATGCCTGAAATTCTTTTAGACAAGCTTAAAAAGATATACACCATTGCCTTGCTAATATCATAATTAATACATATATTTTTTTAAGATTTTATTTATTCATTTGACACAGAGAGAGAGATTACAAGTAGGCAAAGAGGCAGGCAGAGAGAGAGGAGAGAGGAGGAAGCAGGCTCCCTGCTGAGCAGAGAGCCCGATGTGGGCCTCGATCCCAGGACCCTGGGATCATGACCTGAGCCGAAGGCAGCGGCTTTAACCCACTGAGCCACCCAGGTGCCCTTTTTTTTTTTTTTAAATTATATTTTTAATTAATACATATTAATGCTTGATACCTGCTTTCTTGGATCCTATGGTCTACGTGCATAAATGAAATCTATAGATAACTCAATTTTAGATAGATTTTTTTTCCCTCAGAAAAATACTTTTTATCAGAGTACTTGTTACAAATGTGGAGAGTTTTTTCTCCCTTTCCCTTCTTGCTTTCTGGAAATACATGTGTGCAGTTATATAACTCAGAGAAATAACAGAAAAGAGAGCCTTATCCATTTATAAACTGGATAAGTAATGTATTGATTTGCCCTTACATTGTTGTATGTACATAACTGACACAGATATTAAATCTGTAAATCCACAGAATATTCACATTGCTCTCAACACCTTCCAGTTTGTTCGAGCAAGAATCTAATATATAAATAAATTGGAGATGGGGGTACAAAGACAAGTAGGTCAGAAACTAGAGTAAGTTTTTAGATAGTACAAGGAAAAATGTGAAAACCTTAGCCATGGGAAGAATATATTGTGTTTTTTGATATAACCAAGGGATGTAGAAACAGGTTTGAATTTTTTGATTGTTGAATTTATGTATTGCAATCATGAAACACTGACTTTACTTAACAAAAATTCTATCCTTGTTATTTAAAACAATATACTTTACCCAATCAAAATATCTCTTCTTTGATTTGAATACTTTAAAAAAATTTTTATCACATTTTCCAGCATCATTTGAGAAGCAGGTGGAATTTATTTCTGTTCATAGACAGGATGTTTGGAATGTCATAGTAGAATATTAAGCCTAATCACTCTCTTGTATAGGACCATTTAAGGGGAAGTGGTTCTTTGATCTTATAAGCCTGCTGAGGATCTAAGTCAGGGTCATAACTTCAGAGCTGGAAAGCTTTCTTTGCCACTTTGAGAACACCTGGTTGTCTCAACATACTAGACTAATTTTGCTTTCTTTAAAATATAAAATAAACAGAAAAAATGTATGAACTTTTTTCATTGTGGGTACTGATTATGGTCTTTAAAAGTAAGTTTTCTTTATATTGACCAGACTTTAAAGTTAACTGTCAGTCTTGTCAGGAATCTGCTTCTGTGATACTTACTTATTTACCTATATAAAACAAGTAAAAGAGTTACTTAAGGTTCTTTCATTGAAAATTTAGAGTAGCATCACTAATTTGTTAAGTGACTTAAAATATGTAAAATACTTATTCATATATTTTATGTCTACATTTGGTTTAATTGTATTTTAAAAGTAAAAATTTTAATGCATATTAATGTTTACTTGTTCTGTTTCTTCCATACTTGAAGGATAACTTAAAAAATGTATTTAGGGATTTTTTTGTTGTTCACTTTGTTTCTTAGCTTTAAAAATACATCTCAGAATATGTGAAGCACACATAATTATATCTAATATGGACTTGAATTTGGAAAACACTGAGTTTGTTTTCTGTGCCAAGTTTTTAGTGGCTTAGTCTCTGGATACTTTCCACCATCTCAAACAAATGGTGTGCCTAAATGAGGGCAAAAAATACAAAGTTATTTCATGACACACTAGTGTCACTTTTTTTAATGATCTAGAATTCATACCCCCAAGTCCCCTGCCCAAACAGCCACAGTACTTTCTCTTTCCTTTATTATGTTAGCAAATTCTTTGCAAGGATGAATGCTATCCAGTTGTGTAAGTTTTAAAGCTTTTAAATTTTGTTTTGTGTTCTGAAGTGAAACTTGTTTAATATCTGGGCTTTCTCTCTTTCCTTTCCTTATATAATTTCACGTATCTGTTACTGCAGAGGTAGCCTAAGTTTGGATGATTTTCGGTAAGTCTTGAGACAGCATGTGATTTTTTTTCTATATGAATTATCTGTTTAAGTTCAGAAAGTATACCCAAAACAACCTAAGTACAACAAAACTTAAAACCAAAATTTAATATGTATGCCAGAGTAGGCTGCTTCCTTAGGCTACATTTGCTTTTGTACTTATATTTATTGCTAACCATTCCCTTTGGCATTTTTTTCCTTCCCTTTGGCATTTTATCTTTTTATCTTTTTTTGTTACTTTGAAATTTGTTACTTTTTGTTACTTTGCACTTTATACTTCATTCCTCTTTTGAGTATATGTTTATAAAGTTGAAATTTGCTTAAAAGTTTTCAGTCACAGACAGTATTTTTTTGTTAAGATCTGTCTAAAAATGAAGGACTGAGAAGGTCATAGTTTCATATTTTTTTTCTGTTACACTATGTTTTTCTAGCAGTACAGTTCTAAATGGATACGTTGTTTTGAATGTTGATCTTACCACATTTTTTATGTTATTTCAAAATAGGTATGGTAGTGAGAACTATTACCACTAGGGGGCTCTCATCTTTTGAACATTTTAGTTCAGTTAATGTTTGTTTATTTATTTTTTAAGATTTTATTTATTTATTTGACAGAGAGAGATCACAAGTAGGCAGAGACAGGCAGAGGGAGAGGGGGAAGCAGGTTCCCTGCTGAGCAGAGAGCCCGATGCAGGGCTCGATCCCAGGATCCTGATATTATGACCTGAGCCGAAGGCAGAGTCTTAACCCACTGAGCCACCCAGGTGCTCCTAGTGTTTTAAATAGTAGGTAAATTCCAAACATTTATTAGTAAATATTGTCCCATTTATTCATACCCCCAAATTTAAACTTTAAATGCTTTGTCACGTTTGGCTTCTGAGATGTTAGGATGACATCTATGATTAAGAACTTCAAAAAGTTATGTTAGCTCTACCTTCAGTTTACCCTTTTCACAGCTATTTTTATTATTGCTTAGAGTAGACTGTCATGATAATTTGCTTTGTACTTGATATATTTTTGTTTAATATTTAGGAGCACACAGAAAAGAGGAGAGTCATTTGGAATCAGCAGAATAGGTAGCAAAATTAAAGGAGTATTTAAAAGTACCACAATGGAAGGAGCTATGTTGCCTAATTATGGGTTAGCTGAAGGTGAAGATGACTTTGTAAGTAAAAATTCTTCAATTTAATATATATATAAGTTCAGACCTACAGTGGCATAAAAAATCAGACATGCTTATTTTCTCTTTTCTCTCTCCTTTATTTTACTTATTTCAGACTTTTTTTCTATCCCTAATTTTTTTCATTAGTTATTATAGTTTCATGGTGCTAATCTGATTTGTAGAGATCCTGAGCACTAAGTTAACTGCTTGTTAAGGCCAGAATGGTTTTTGCTTAGTTGAGATAGTTCTAATAGCCAAACAATTTACCATCTTTTAGTTAGGCTTTTACTCTGTATCCTGATCTGATCTTTTTCCAGTCATCTGGTCCAGGCAAAGAGAATTGTTGATAAATCTCCTTACTCCTTGATACTCAAACTGTGATTGGTATATCAACACTATCAGTATTACCTGGGAACTTAAGTCCAGAATCTCTGGTTGTATCCTAGACCTACTGAGTCAATTTGCATTTTAACAAGATTTCTAGTTGATTTATATGCACATTACACCCACCATGATATTTTATCTCTGTGATCTTTGCACATGCTGTCCTTCGAATACCCTTCCTTTATTTACCTAGAAAATTCATACTTAACTTTCAGAGTCCAGCTGCTTCCCTTAAATCCTTCCTTGGGTCCTCAAGTAGAATTGAACATTCCCTCTTTTGTGCCCCTTGTTAGATCATATGTTAAAGCATGCACTCAAAATTATATATGAAATGATATGTTTATTTTTCCCTACCAGTTAGTTCCATAAAGACAGATATTGTCTCATCTGTGCTTTTTATTTGTTGAACGAATCTTTATTAAACAAGAGCTCCTGGATCCTTGTTTTGCTCCTTAATGACTGAGCCGTGGGGATAAAATGATGATTAAGATAGAGACTTTGCCCTTAAGAGGTGAACAGTAGTGAGTGGATTGGCAATGACCAAGAAAAAGGAATGGGGGAGAGAAGAGTATATAAAACCATTTTTTCTCTTACTCCTTCCTTTTGACCTCTGTCCCATTGCATGATGAATCGTTAAGGAGTTTCTTCATAATTGATTCTTCATAATTTAAGTGGAGGAAAATATTCTTTATTTTTCCTTCTTAGATAATCCAAATATAACATTCTTTTTTCTGTTTATATCCTTGTCTTTTCTTAAAAGTATGTGTAGAAGAAAGACAGTAGACCAGAGGAGGTAGTCTTTTTTCATAATAATGTTTATGTATTTTTAAAATGTTAAGCATATTATAGTCTTATTTTAAATTTTTTTTAAAGATTGTATTTATTTGACACAGGGACAGCAAGAGAGGGAATGCACTCAGGGAGAGGGAAAAGCAGGCTTCCTGCTGATCAGGGAGCCCGATGTGGAGCTCCATCCCAGGACCCTGGGATCATGACCGGAGCTGAAGGCAGACGCTTAAGGACTTAGCCACCCAGGTGCCCCGTCTCAGTTTTTTAATAATACGGAAAAGAGGAAACAAATTTAAAATACCACCCATAATCTTACCACTCAATAAGCATTTCTGTTAATATTTTGGAGATTTAAAAAAAAGTAAAACACCTTTCCTTTCTCATCCACGTAGCTTAGGCTACATTATGTATGTAGGTTGCTATCCCACTCTCTTCCCACTTAATATTACAGTGAAAGCATTTACCCATGTTATTGTGAACTTTCCAAAACATAATTTTTGTTTGGGAAGATGTACTTTTTATTTTTTGTTCTGTCTGATTACTTGAAATATAAGCTGGTATTTTTTGTTGTTGTTTTTTGTGGGGTTTTGTGTATTTTTTTTGTTTGTTTTTTGCTTCAGGAATAGAAGGATAGTCTTTAAAAAGGTGAGAGAATTCTGTTTTATAGTGGCCCAAGGAAGAAAACTTGATTTGGAAGCAAAGATAGTGATAAGGAAAAGTGTAAGAAGAGAAAAACTAATCTCTAGTACTCTAAAAGGAGAAGGTACAGGTGAATAGGCTATTGACTCAGACTAAGATGGTATCAGTTAGAATTTAGAGGGCCCTGTGCTAGTTTTGTTTTTTTTTTAAGTTTATTTATTTTATTTTATTTTATTTTATTTTTAAGATTTTATTTATTTATTTCACAGAGGGAGAGAGATCACAAGGAGGCAGAGAGGCAGACAGAGAGAGGGGGAAGCAGGCTCCCCGCCGAGCAGAGAGCCCGATGCGGGCCTCGATCCCAGGACCCTGAGATCATGACCTGAGCCGAAAGCAGAGGCTTTAACCTACTGAGCCACCCAGGCGCCCTTAAGTTTATTTTTTTAAGTAATCTCTTACCCCAACGTGGGGCTTGAACTCATTACCCCAAGATCAAGAGTTGCACGTTCTTCCAACTGAGCCAACCAGGTACCCCAGTACTGTGCCATTTCTAAGCTGTGGGACCTTGAGAAGTCTTTGTCTTGTTGAGGAAGTTTAGGGGAAAGGGAAATGGCCAGTCTCACTACCAGGACTAAAGTGGTGTGTAATTTGCATTTGGGACCTAGAAGACATTTTCTTTTAGAAACCTTGATGTGATCATTTGGTGGCAATGCCTCCTTGCTGTGTGATCTTAGATAAGTTGCTTAATTTTATTGTGACTTGGTTTCCTCACATGGGAAATGGGGATAAAAGTATCTAGCTTAGATAAGGGTGTTGTGAGGATTAAACAAGTAACATGCACGAAGCATTTAGGACAGTGCCTAGCATATGGTAAGCGCAATAAGCAGTATACAGTATTATAATAGCATCAATTCTTATAAATATATGAATGTAAATTATGGATTAGATTGATGTATGTATGCTGGCCTGGGAACCAAAGTCCACTGCATAGGATTGAGTGTATTTGAAAATGTTTATCTGTCCAAGTTAAGAACTGATTTGCATATAAACTTTTGGAATGTAATACGCCCATTGGTATGTTGGCAGTTAGCTCCATATAGTAAAAGATAATAATGAGGAACATTAGATTTTTTTAAAAGATTTTATTTATTTATTTGACAGAGAGAGAGACACAGTGAGAGAGGGAACACAAGCGGGGGGAGTGGGAGAGAGAAGCAGGCTTCCCGCCAAGCAGAGAGCCCGATGCGGGGCTTAATCCCAGGACCCTGGGATCATGACCTGAGTTGAAGGCAGACACTCAACTACTGAGCCACCCAGGCGCCCTTGAGGAACATTAGATTTTTTAAGAAAATAGGGGGACATCTTTTTGCCTCTTATCCTCTGCCACCCTTATTCTCCATCCTTTTTATAGAGGGAAGACCTATATGAAAACAAAAAAGTGCTTTGTTTTCCTTTTCATTAAATTTTGGTTTATAATATTCACTTACTTTCAAATAACATTAAAGGAAACCCTGAAAATTCTTTAGAGAAATATTGTCCTAGAAATTATTCATTAAACTTTTTTGATACAGATGCCATTTAAATGGTAACAGTAATACATTTAAAAAAAGTTGTCCTTTGTTTCATGGATATTTTTATGTTGCTAAGAATTTTGTACTCTCATTTTGTTTCTTTGATTTTGGGGAACTTTTTTTTAAAGAATGTCTATTTTTCTTTTTTAAAGTAAACTCTATACCCAAAATGGGTCTTGAGCTTGTAACATTGAGATCAGGAGTCACCTGCTTTACTGACTAAGCCAGCCATTTGCCCCAAGAATGTCTATTTTTTCACATTTAGTCAGCTTGTTAAACAAATTATCTGTCATTTTATGATCAGTTACCCTTCTGATATCTCAGAAGATGAATCCATTAATAAAAATACAGTTGTAATAGCCATAGAAAATGCTACTCTGTACCTCAGGTTCCAAGTAGTGGAGTGGGCATTTCCCTCACACATTTTCCTCTCTGTTTTTCTTTCAGGTATGTAAGGAGATAGTCTTGTCCTAGAAAAGGCAAAAGCCAATACATATCATCTTTTTTTTTCTTTTTTAGGACTTGAAGACTTTTTCTTTTCAGTAGAGTATTAAGAGGTCCTTCTAAGATCACTAATAGTCTTATTAGGAATTATGGAAAGCCATTTTAGGACAAGAACAGAAAAGGATAATTGCTAAGGGACTTTTTGGGGGAGTGAAAGAATTCACTTAAAAGAGAGGTGACTGCCAGGTGTGGGAAAAAAGTAGAACTGAGAGTGAAAGTAGTAGGGTGCTAAAATTCTGGAAAGAAATCTTTCTATTACTCATTTGCTCTGAATAGACTATTCAGAATTTTCTTCAGTGTGCACAGTTTTTGACTCATTGTCTTAAAGAAGTATGTTCAAGGGGCACCTGGGTGGCTCAGTTGTTAAGGGTCTGCCTTTGGCTCAGGTCACGATCCCAGGGTCCTGGAATCGAGCCCCGCATCGGGCTTCCTGCTCAGTGGGAAGCCTGCTTCTGTCTCTCCCATTCCCCCTGCTTGTGTTCCCTCTCTCTGTCTCTCTGTCAAAAAATAAATAAAATCTTAAAAAAAAAAGTATGTTCAAGATGGATGTGTTTTATCTGTAATATCTTGCTGCCTTTAACATGAATTTGAGATGTATAGGTGATCAGGTGTTTTAATGTGTTCATTCAGAGGTTCTCTTTTAATTTAATGAAGTAGAGAAAGTTTTTCTTCTTTATGTATATTTCTAGAGCATGTTCAAAATTCATTTTTAAAAATAATTATTCAAGTAATATTTTAAGATACTATTTTAAACCTTTATATTATTAAAATTTTAGAAGCCGAGAGATGAAAAAAGAAACTTAATTCTATGGAAGTGGGTCCCTTTCAAATGTCATTTTTCATTTTTTATATTACTTAGCTGCAGTGAATGTATTTAAGCTTGCATCTTTTCCACAGTTTAAAAAAAATTTACTTGGAATAAATACTTTCATTAGATTATATTCCCAGAAATGGAATTATAGCTCTTCCTTAGCTTAAAATGGGGATTGATTCTGATAAATCCATTGTAAGTTGAAAATGCATTTATTTTATTTTATTATCTATTTATTTTTTAAATGGAGATATGCTTTTTAAAGATTTTATTTATTTATTTGACAGAGAGATCACAAGTAGGCAGAGAGGCAGGCAGAGAGAGAGGGGGAAGCAGGCTCTCCGCTGAGCAGAGAGCCCAACATGGGGCTCGATCCCAGAACTCTGGGATCATGACCTGAGCTGAAGGCAGAGGCTTTAACCCACTGAGCCACCCAGGAGCCCTGTTTTTAATTTTTTGTCTTAATATTTTTAGTAGAAAATTTGGTATCATCTAATTTCAAAAGTCTGTATTAGACAATTATGGAATTTATATGGACATATTCTTTATAGTTGTATCTTGTATGCTGTAGGTCTAAAGGGCCTGGAAATATTACATTTTTCCTGATGACATTTTTCCAGATTGAAGAAGGTATTGTTGTAATGGAAGATGATTCTCCAGTGGAAGCTGCGAGCACACCTAATACACCCCGAAACCTTGCTGCATGGAAAATTAGCATTCCATATGTAGACTTTTTTGAAGATCCTTCCTCTGAAAGGAAAGAGAAAAAGGAGAGAATACCTGTGTTTTGTATTGATGTTGAAAGAAATGATAGAAGAGCAGGTAGGAAGCTTTATGAATACCTTTTTTTTTTAATTATCATATAACGTATTGTTTCAGGGGTACAGGTCTGTGATTCATCAGTCTTACACAATTCGCAGCACTCACCATAGCACATACCCTTCCCACTGTCCATCACTCAACCACCCTATCCCTAGCACACCCCCTTCCCCCACCAGCGACCCTCAGTTTGTTTCCTGAGATTAAGAGTCTCTTATGGGTTTGTCTCTCTCCCCGGTACCATCTTGTTTCATTTTTCCCCTCCCTTCTCCCTATGGCCCCCGCCCTGCCTCTCAAATTCCTCATATCGGAGAGATCATATGATAATTGTCTTTCTCTGATTGATTTATTTTGTTTAGCATAATACCCTTTAGTTCCATACACATTATTGCAAATGGCAAGATTTTGGTTTTTTGATGGCTGCATAGTATTCCATTGTGTATATATCCCACATCTTCTTTATCCATTCATCTGTTGATGGACATCTAGGTTCTTTCCACAGTTTGGCTATTGTGGACGTTGCGACTATAGACATTGGGGTTACAGGTACTCCTTCAGATCACTACATTTGTATCTGTGGGATAAATCCCTAGTAGTGCAGTTGCTGGGTCATGGGCTAACTCTGTTTTTAACTTTTTGAGGAACCTCCATACTGTTTTCCAGAGTGACTGTACCAGCTTCCATTCCCACCAACAGTGTAGGAGGGTTCCCCTTTCTCCGCATCCTCGCCAACACCTGTCGTTTCCTGACTGGTTAATTTTAGCCATTCTCACTGGTGTGAGGTGGTATCTCACTGTGGTTTTGATTTGTATTTCCCTGATGCCGAGTGATGTGGAGCACTTTTTTATGTGTGTGTTTGGCCATTTGGATATCTTAATTGGAGAAATGTCTGTTCATGTCTTCTGTCCATCTCTTGATTGGATTCTTTGTTCTTTGGGTGTTGAGTTTGACAAGTTCTTTATAGATTTTGGATACTAGCTCTTTATCTGATATGCCATTTGCAAATATCTTCTCCCATTCTTTCAGTTGTCTTTTGGTTTTGTTGACTGTTTCCTTTGGTGTGCAAAAGCTTTTTGTCTCGTTGAAGTCCCAGTAGTTAATTTTTGCCCTTGCTTCCCTTGCCTTTGGCAATGTCTCTTAAAAGATGTCAATTAGTCTGTATTTATCAGGAATGATAAACATTTTTCCATTTCTAACTTTTGAGTGTAACTGCACATCCAAAAGGTAAGTGTCTGAACAGAAAGTTGAATGAAGCCTTAGGCTTTTCTAGGTCATCTCTAGTACTACTTAGCTATTTAATTTGTTCAACCAATACATACCGAGTAGATGCGTGTGAGACAAGTTGACAGTGCCACAAGGCCTTTTGTGTATGTTCTTTTAATGGTTTTGCTGCCATCATCATTAGCCATTATACTTAATTGACTATGAGTAACACATATAGCAGTGTATTGGGTATTATACCAATTTCATTAAGACAGCATTTCTCCTCCATTGTTGTGGGCTAATTAGAATTTACAAAAATATGATAAAGCACAATGTGACAAGTTTTCCTCATGTGTTGCTATCTTTTTTTTTTTTTTTGGTTGTTTCAGGTGTGAACTAATAGAGAAGGGGGTAAATAGCATTCATAGCAAGGTAATAGTCACCACCCTGGGTTTTGTCCAAGAAGTGGGGGTATTCAGTGTGAGCAAAAGCACATCAAAGTTGTGCACATTTTGGGAACGATAGAAAAATGAAGCTGAGCTTAGGAAGAGGGAACTGTCTGTTGTAAATGAAGGAAAAAAGTGACAATGTTAGGAAATGCATTTGAGAGAGGAGCGACTGTTAGCATGAAGGTCAGTGCTAATAATTCCCCTTATTTGTTTTTCAAAAAATAATAGGTTTTTAAATTTTTTCTTAGAAGCTAATCCTATTTCAAGAAATAAAACATAGGACTGGGAAAGGAAGAATGCTCAGAGTAGCTATCCATGATTTTTCCTATTATAACCAAGTACCAGGCAGGGTCTTGCTCTGTCCAGCACAGAGGCAGTGCTACTTGATTTTGCTGTTGTTGCCATTCTGTCTTGCCTGTTGCTTTTCTAGCTCAGCGTTCTAATAGGTGTGGAAACAAACCATTGTTGATATTATAGTCTGATTTCAGCTTCATAGTTTTGTATGAATCTTTGCTGTTTCTCCTGATGGGCATTTTAAGTGTTGGAAAGAATTGAAAAGAAATACTGTAGTTAGTTTCTGGGTTCAACTACTTCTGTGCCTAGTTCTTAAAGTCTGGCTCTTCCCACATTGTTCTCATTTCTCAGGAAATTATTTTAAACTTCTGACTCTTCAGATACAAATTCCTATCATTATAAGTAAATTTATGTGAGTATGTAACTTATGTCCTTTTCAAAGGTTTACATATGATATACCTTTAAATATACTTTGTTTTTGCCTTTTGGACAGACATTGTTAATCTTTGTGCTTTTAGAAGTTTGCCTTAATAATTTAACCATAAAATTTAAACCAAAAAATCTTAAAACTAAGGATTATTTCCTCAGCAGTGCTAGACTTTGACTGTCAATGTAATGTGCTTTTAGGAAGCTATGGCCCATGAGGGAAAAAATGGGCATCATTTAAATACTGTGTTGATTTTATAGTGTAGCAAAATAACAATTTTAGGATCTTAACAACCAAAACTAAATATGATGTAGATCTTTTAAGACCAATGTTGAAGAAGAAAAATTCAATTTCCTTCTTTTTTAAAGCTTTTATTTATTAGAGAGAGAGTGAGCATGAGCAGGGGGAGAGGCAGAGGGAGAGAGAAAGCGAGAGGCAGACTCCCTCCTGAGCAGGGAGCCTCATGTGGGGCTCGATCCCAGGACCCTGGGATCATGACCTGAGTTGAAGGCAGAAGTTTAGCTGACTGAGCCACCCAGGTGCCCCATCATGTTTTTTTCTAAACACAGGTTTTGTTTTTGGGTTATTGTGATTTTGGTTGACTTTATACATTGCATTTCCAAATCTAGAATGACATGAGATCCTAATAATAGCAGTTAACATTTTTGGGGTGCTTACTCTCTGCTGTGCACTCTACAGAAGTGATTTAGGTGGATTATTTTATGTAATGGGTACAATTATTTTTATTCTAAACAACTTAAGGCACAGTGAGATTAAGTTATTTATTCAAGTTCACTTAGTAAATGGGGGAACTTGGATTGGAATAGGCAATCTGACCCAACTCATTCTGTAAACCATTACTTTGTACTATTCAATTTGGTATCCACTAGCCACATGTATCAATGAAAATTAAGTTAAATTATATTAAAATTTTAGTTCCTTACTTAACAATAGCCAGATTTCTTTCTTTCTTTCTTTCTTTTTTTACTTTATTTTTATAGTGATCCAAGATTCATTGTTTATGCACCATACCCAGTGCTCCATGCAATACTTGCCCTTCTTAATACCCACTGCCAGGCTCACCCATCCCCCCTCCCCTCTATAACCCTCAGTTTGTTTCTCAGAGTCCTCAGTCTCTCATGGTTCATCTCCTCCTCTGATTTACCCCAATTCACTTTTCCTTTCCTTTTCCTAATGCCCTCCATGTTATTCCTTATGCTCCACAAGTAAGTGAAACCATATGATAATTTACTTTCTCTGCTTGACTTATTTCACTCAGCATAATCTCCTCAAGTCCCATCCATGTTGATACAAAAGTTGGGTATTCATCCTTTCTGATGGCTGTGTAATATTCCGTTGTATATATGGACCACATCTTCTTTTATCCATTCGTCTGTTGAAGGGCATCTGGGCTCTTTCCACAGTTTGGTGATTGTGGACATTGCTGCTATGAACATTGGGGTACATATGGCCCTTCTTTTCACTACATCTGTATCTATGGGGTAAATAAATACCCAGTAGTGCAATTGCAGGGTCATAGGGTACCTCTATTTTTAATTTTTTGAGGAATCTCCACACTGTTTTCCAAAGTGGCTGCACCAACTTGCATTTCCACCAAGAGTGAAAGAGGGTTCCCCTTTCTCCACATCCTCTCCAACACTTGTTGTTTCCTGTCCTGTTGATTTTGGCCATTTTAACTGGTATAAGGTGGTATCTCAATATGATTTTGATTTGAGTTTCCCCTGATACAGCAGCCACATTTCACATGATGAGTAACTACATGCAGCTAATGGCTACTGTATTAATGCAGATAATATAAAACATTTTCAGAATTTCGGAAAGTTCTGTTGGATATTGCTGTTCTCTACTCTTTTAGATCTGGACAATTGGTAAAGATTTGAAAGACCCAGAATTGATTATGAGGTTTTATGAAATACATGATTTATTTCTGTGACACTTTAAAAATAATTCATTATTTTTTGAAATTTGTCAGCTCTATGGTTTTGTTATAGAAAACTGTATTTATTACTGAGATAACTTCATAAATAGGTAAAAATTATCAATCTCTCAAGAAATTTAAAATTAAATTATGGAATAAGATATGTTAATGTGATGTTAAAAAATAATAAATTATTAAGACTGGCATAATTTCTAATAGTTGACAAAATTATTTATTATTTACTGTATATTCATTTAATTTACAGTTGGGCATGAGCCTGAACATTGGTCTGTCTATAGAAGATACCTAGAATTCTATGTACTTGAATCAAAACTAACAGAATTTCATGGTATGTTGTTTTTGTATAAAATGTTACATTTTAGCATTAGCTTTCTGGACAAAGCTGTTGAACTAGATTAATTTTTTTATTTTAAGTAATTATATCAAGAAAATGTAACAATAACACTTATGTACACTGCTGTTCATAATAGGAATGTACTGTTTTTACCTTGTTTCTGGCTTATATATTTAAAGTTCTTACAGTACACATTTATTGGTTTTTAAATAATAATGTTAAAATTTAAAAGATAGCTATTCTTTAATTGTATTTTAGAAAAGATTCTCTTTCCACTTGAATTTTTGTTTATCTCGATTTGACAAGAGGATTTAAACCAGACATTTCAGAGTTGCTCTATTCTTTTACCATTTTTCTTGATAAACATGTTTGTTCTGCATCACGGCAGATGTTTTGATTTAGCTCTTAGATGTGGAAACAAAACTTGTAGTGTAATATTTCTTTTAAAGATAGATCAGTCACAAAAGAAGAAAACTTTTCCTTTTTAGTTCTTCCCCTCACCTTTCAGTCTCTTTTATCCATTTAATTTATTTAGTGTCAGGGATGTAGTTATGAAGTATTTACAGTCATTTTGTACATAGATTCGTGAGTTTTATTTGTGTATTCTGAATCTTTTTATTTTATTTATTTCTATATTTATTTATGAGAGAGAGTGCAAGTGAGCACATAGGTGGGGTGGGGAAGGGGCAGAGGGAGAGGAGGGGAGAGAGAGAATCTTAAGCAGGTTCCATGCCCAGCATGGAGCCTGATGTGGGGCTTCATCTCACAATCCTGAGATCATGACCTGAGCCAAAGTCAAGAGTCAGACACTAAGCCAACTGAGCCACCCAGGCACCCATTAATCTTTATTTTAGAGAAGCTTTGTCGAGTGTCCCTGATCCAAATTTAGGTTAGTTCTGAATTGAGAAGGAGAGGACAGGAATCTTTTTTACCCTTCTTTACTAAGAGCAAAGCCCAAGATGAGATTATGGAATGATAAAAAATACAAGGTCCAATTCCAAACTCTTTTCTTAGATTTTGAATTTGTCTTTAAATGGTTTTCTCTTTGGGATGCCTGAGTGAGTCAGTCCAGTAAGCATCTCCCTTTGGCTCAGGTCATGATCCCAGGGTCCTGGGATCAGGTCCTGCATCAGGCCCCTTGCTTAGTGGGGAGTCTGCTTCTGCCTCTGCCTGCTGCTTGTGTGCTCTCTCCCTGCTTGTGTACTCTCTTTCACACAAATACATAAAATCTAAAAAAAAAAAAAAAAAAGGCTTTCTTCTTGTCTCTGCCAATCTTGTGCAGTACCATCCTTATCTCCTTTCTCTGAGGACTTTTCCCTTGGATATAGAGTTGAGAGAAGACCTGTAATTCATACTTTAAAGCCCTGGATCAACCAAAGTTGGATTCCCAACAGTATTTTCCTTTTTGGCATTTAAATTTCTAAAGTCATCCCTGTTTGAGAAAGCATGTCCATGGTTTGTTTGTTGTTATTTTAAAAATATTTATTTATTATTTGACAGAGAGAGAGAGACAAAGGGAGTGGGGGGAGGGGCAGAGGGAGAGAGAGAATCTTAAGCAGGCTCCGTGCCCAGTGTGGAGACCGATGCTGAGCTCAGTCTCATCACCCTGAGATCATGACCTGAGCCAAAACCAAGAGTTGGATGCCAAAATGACTGAGCCACCAAGGCGCCCCATGTCCATGATTTTTAAACTTTGTTTTTTTAAGATTGTATTTATTTATTTGACATAGAGAGAGAGATCACAAGTAGGCAGAGAGGCAGGCAGAGAGAGAGGAGGAAGTAGGCTCCCCGATGAGCAGAGAGCCCAATGCGGGCCTCGATCTCAGGACCCTGAGATCATGACCTGAGCCGAAGGCAGAGGCTTTAACCCACTGAGCCGCCCAGACATCCCTAAACTTTGTTTTTAATCTTATATAGTATTGGCGACATGTTACCTTTTTTTCCCGTGAGAGAGTAGGTATTTTTCTTTGTAAGATTTTGTCTGATAGAATCCCACAAACTTCAAAATAATCTCATTGTATTTTTTTTTAAAGATTTTATTTATTTATTTGACACAGAGAGAGAGATTACAAGTAGGCAGAGAGGCAGACAGAGAGAGAGGAGGAAGCAGGCTCCCTGCTGAGCAGAGAGCCCGATGCGGGCCTCGATCCTAGGACCTTGAGATCATGACCTGAGCCGAAAGCAGCGGCTTTAACCCACTGAGCCACCCAGGCGCCCATCATTGTATTTTTTTTGAGGCTTTTTTACTAGTATAGAAGGCTTAAATAAATCTGTGTCAACAAAGAGTTGGTGATCAGTTTGGTTATCAGTAGACTTAAGTTCTTGGGTCTGGACTTCTGACTTGAAACTTATGGATTTTGTCAAGATTAATTAATTAATTAATTAATTAATTATGTAGTTTACCTTTTAAAAAAGATTTTATTTATCTACCTGACAGAGCATGAGCAGGGGGAGCAGCAGAAGGCAAGAAAGAAGCAGACTCCCCACTTAGCAGGGAGTCCAATGCAGGGCTCAGTCCCAGGACCCCGGGATCATGACCTGACCCAAAGGCAGGTGCTTAACTGACTGAGCCACTCAGGTGACCCTTGTCCAGATTATTTAAAAGATAATGCCACATCTCTATAAGAGGGAGCATTGTGAATCTGAATTTACCGTAGTAAATTATAAACTAGGTTTTTAAAATAGTAGCAGAACATACTAATAACTTTCACGTATACTGATTTCAGGCACATTTCCTGATGCCCAGCTTCCTTCCAAGAGGATCATTGGCCCCAAAAATTATGAATTCTTAAAGTCAAAGAGAGAAGAGTTTCAGGAATATTTACAGGTACAGTACTAACTCAATTTAAAACATTACTAATCATACAGTTATCTAATTTGTCTTTTTTTTCTCTTCTGTATATACATATTTTATTTTACAGATAACTGTCAGCTTGGATTTCTAAAATTCTTTTAAGATATTTTTTTCCATGTGAAAATTATTGTGAAAAGTACTTTCTAGGGGCTCCTGGATGCCTTAGTTGGTTAAGCATCTGACTCTTGATTTCAGCTCAGATCATGATCTGAGGGTCATGAGATCGAGCCCTATGTCGGGCTCTATGGAAGATTATTTAAGATTCTCTCTCTCTCCCCCTCCCCCCTCCCTTCTGCTTGTGCACTCTCTCTCTCTAAAAAAAAAGAGTATACTTTTTGAAAAATTGATGACCAGTGAAATATCAGATATTTTCTTAGAAGAAGAAAAATCATATGTTGGGTTTAGTTTAAACTTTTGATGTGAGAAGATAAAGAAAAACTTGTGTCAGATGAAATGAATTCTAAGTATACTGGGTAGTTTTTTTATTGTTCTTATGTTTATTTTTTTTTAATTTTATTGTTTTTTTAAAGTAATTTCTACCCAAAACGTGGGGTTTGAACTTAACACCCCAAGATCAAGAGTCGCATACTCTACTGACTAAACCAGCCAGGTGCCCCTTTTGTCTTATTTTCTGATTGATTTTGTGTTTAGCACTTCTGAACTTGTGAATCTTCCCTCCCATTTTATTCCTCAGTTATTTTTCTTCTGCAATTTGTAGGCGTTTTTCCAGTTTCTTAGGATCTCCTCCTGATTCTCTACCAGTCACCACTTGGAATTGAATTTTATTTTTTTCAGTGTGTGCACAGTGTTATGTAAACAATGTAATTGGTATGTTATTTCCATTGTTAGTACAGTCAGCTGAAATCAAGAGTTGGGTGCTTAACTAAAATTGATTTAGACTTTTCTATAATTAATGACCATCTTTCTTTATTTAATGAAGTGTGTAAGACCAAAAAGTAGATACTTTTTTTTGGTGTTTTGTTAAAAATAATCTTTTTTTATTTGGGCATGGAATTTTGTAGATTTTTAAGTGTTAATTTAGTTAAATTTGGATGCCTCCTTGCCCAAAATAAGTACTTTTTAAATTAAAAATATTCATCAGCATAAGGGGATATTTATATTTTATATCTTGTATTTGAACAGTTGAATACTTCAACCCAGAAAATACTTGTTATATAATTTTTTGGTATAACTACTGCAAGGATATTTGAACATTGTATATAGTAGTGTTAACCTTTGCCTTTGTTTGTACCATTAACCTGTTATTTGAATGAACTAAATCTTTCTAAGAACTAGAGCACCACATTCTAGAAGAATATTTTCTGGTGATATGGAGCTTAAGGTTGCAGTTACTGGTATTTCATTTATACAAATTCCTGCTCATAAAGTTTTGTAACTGTTTCAAGTTACAAAACAATATTAGGTAATACTGGGTTAATTTTGGCTTTAAAAAGTCAGTTTATCTTGTAAGAAAATAGTGTTGCAAGAAGAACAGACAACAGATTTTCCAAATTATTTCACATTTTCCACATTTGGTTTTCTGCAAAACCCTTTGTGTCAACTTCTTTTAATTATCAAGAAAGTTGTATGAAAAAAAGGTTATATGATATTTTAGTATTTGTTTTATAATTGAGAAGCAATATTAGCTAGTGTTTTATCTTCCTTCCTGTGTATCAGGTACTGTGCTAAATGCTTTATATAACAACCCTGTAAAGTAAGTAGTGTTATCTTCATCTTACATGTGAGGGAAACTCTTAAGTAATTTAGAAACTTAGTTTCTAGGGACACCTCATTGGTGAGTGGAAGAGCCAAATTCAAACCCTTTCATGTCTGACTGTAGAGGCTGAGGTCTTAGCTGCTGTGCAATACTGTTCTTTGTACAAATGTAGCTTGTTCTGAATATAAAGTAGCTTTTGAAGATTAAAAAATTTTTTGTTGTTGTTCTTATCATTGTAATACAGTTTTGATGACCCTTTTGAGCTCCTCCCTTTTTTTCTTTTTTCATTCAAGAAACTTCTGCAGCATCCAGAACTGAGTAATAGTCAACTTCTGGCAGATTTTCTCTCCCCCAATGGTGGGGAAACACAGTTTCTTGATAAGATACTACCAGATGTAAATCTTGGTAAGTCTATTTAAAGAATCATGTATATGAGGATAAACTGAAAATAATCAGCATTTTCAGATTAATGTAGAGGAATAGTTTATATAGTGAAGCCATGTGTCAAATTCTAACAGACTTCTTATATACTGTTAGTAGGAATATAAATTGGAAACTACTTGGAAAAACAGTGTGGTATGAAACTGAATGATTTAGCAGTCCCTCTCTGAAATATATACTCTAGAGAATCTAGAGGTTTTCTTATCAGGGGAAAATGTGAGGACATTTTATATTTGGTTATATATGATATGTAGGAGACAGAATTGGGTAGACATGGTTGGTTGCTGACCAGGTTTGACTGAAGGAGAAGAATTGATCAAAAATGACCCAGGTTTCTATTTAAATAGTTGGAAGGATGCTGAAATAAAGAATAAATTAAGAGCAGTTCTGAACTCGTTGAATTTATAGAATCCAGTTAAAGTCAGGGAGGCCAGAGATAGGCAAGGAGTAGAGATTTGAGTGTTATTTGAAATGAGATTGAGCGAGTAAATTGGCTCAAGGAAGACCATGTAGAAGAGACAGGAAAGAACAGGATGAAGCACTGTAGTTTAAGGAAATTGGAGGCTTCTTCTTTTTTTTTTTTTCCCCTAAGATTTATTTATTTGAGAGGGAAAGAGTGAGCAGAGAGAGGGGGAAAGAAAGAATCCTCAAGTGGACTCCCTGCTGAGTGGGGAGCTTGACAGAGGGCTTGATCCCAGGACCCTAAGATTATGACCTGAGCCAAAATCAAGAGTCAGATGCTTAACTGAATGAGCCACCCTGGTACCCAAGGCACTTGGGGAATTCTAAGGAGGGAGGCATAGTTTATGTGGATAGCAAAGGAGAAATAGTCTGATGGGAGAGGGTTGGGTGGTTTTCATGTTGTAAAATCTCCCATTTTAATTTGTTGTTATGTCTCCTGCTATTGCTGTAAGTCTACTTTTTTCTCAATTGAACTGCAAAGAATTTTAAGTTGCATTTATTAATTTTGACTATTTAATTTTTTATAGGCATTTCTAATGTTTGAGAAAATCTCAAGATGTTTGATATTTTAAAATAAGGGAACCTAGAGATAAAATCAAGAAGAAATTTTGGCAAACAGATTAGAATATGTATTCTTAATCAAAAACTCAGACTAAGCTATTTAAATAATGTGGTTTTTTGTTTTTTTATTTTAGAGAGTGCAAGCAGAGGGGAGGGGCAGAAGGCAAGGGAGAGAGAGTGAGAGACTCTTTTTTTTTTTTTTTTTAATATTTTATTTATTTATTTGACAGAGAGAGACAGCGAGAGAGGGAACACAAGCAGGGGGAGAGGGAGAAGCAGGCTTCCCTCAGAGCAGGGAGCCTGATGCAGGGCTCAATCCCAGAACTCTGGGATCATGACCTGAGCCAAAGGCAGACGCTTAACGACTGAGCTACCCAGGCGCCCCGAGAGTGAGAGACTCTTAAGTGGGCTCCACGCTGAGTATGGAGCCTGACATGGGGCTTGATCTCATGACCCTGAGATCATGACCTGAGCCAAAATCAAGAGTTGGATGCTTGACTGACTGAACCACCCAGGTGCCCCTAAATAGCCAATGTAAACATTGTAGCAGTTCTTAAAACTTTTTTGACTAACTTTTGCATGCCTTTAGGTATCTTTATATATTCATTATTGTTTAAATCTTTTGAAAACATTCTTAATGGAATATTTCAAATATACACGAAAGTACAGAATTTTATGTAATAAACTTCTCATTCTGTTTCAGCAGTTACAACACTTGGCTTGTTCAGTCCTTTCTGCTCCCTACCCCAATCCCACTGTATTATTTTAAGTAAATCTTAAATGTTGTATCTATAAATAGTTAAGAATACCATATTTATTGTAAACTTCTATTGAATGTGAAATGGTAAATTATTAATTTTTTACTGTTTTACTTTTTACTTGGCTGTTTAGTTTTTTAAATTACCTAGTGAAGGGACACCTGGGCGGCTCATTTGGTTAAGCATCTGCCTTTGGCTCAGGTATGATCCCAGGAACCTGGGATCGAGCCCCACATCAGGGGTCCCTGCTCAGTAAGGAGTCTGCTTCTCCCTCTCCCTCTGCCTGCTGCTCCCTCTGCTTGTACTCTCTGTCTCTCTGTCAAATAAATAAAATCTTTTAAAAAAAATAACCTTGTGAAGTATACATGTAAGCAATTATGAGATACTTACACCTTCAGGAAATTAACATTTTATTTTTAATTGCAGGGAAAATTATAAAGTCTGTTCCTGGAAAACTAATGAAAGAGGTGAATAACTGATTTTTGTATATTCTGTAATATGATAGTTTTAAGCATATTTAAATATCAGTAAATTTTAATGGGTTGTATGATTATTAAAATCATAATCTTGATTTTTTATTTTCATACCATGATTTCTGTATCACAACAGAAAGGTCAGCATTTGGAACCTTTCATCATGAATTTCATTAATTCTTGTGAATCTCCAAAGCCTAAACCGAGTAAACCGGAACTGACTATTCTCAGCCCTACTTCAGAAAACAACAAGAAGGTACTGTGTATTGCCTTAGAGTCATGAAGTCTGAAGTTGTCCTACTTGAGACTTTTCCATTATAGAGAGAATCATGTGTTAATGAAATGAATGGGACTTATATCCTTTATGTGGAAATCAGTTGTGCAGTAAAAAGAGGGTATTTTATGCAGTAGTGTCTTGCCTCTTGAACAGGTAAGTATTTCTTTTGATAATGGTATTTGTAAACTTATGCCACTTCTGTATTTGGCGGATTTTTAAAGGCGGTTTACCTAGGTTGTAAATCAACAACGTCCAGTACTCAAATTAATTGATATAATGTATTTATATTGATTCGATGTTTATTTTATCTCATTTCAGTAGCTTACGTAATATTTAATCCATTCATTAAGCAGGTATATTGTCGTGTGCCTACTGTTGAGTGCCAGGCATGGGAATATAAAGATACATTTCCAGTTTGCAGGAAGCTCACTTGAAGGATTCCTGGATGGCTCAAGTCGGTTAAGTGTCTGCCTTCAGCTCAGGTCATGATGCCGCAATCAAGTCCTACATTGGGCTCCTTGCTCAGCGGGGAGCCAGCTGCTCCCTCTGCCTGCTAGTTCCCTCTGCTTGTGCTCTCTTTCTGATAAATAATAAAAAAATAAAAATAAATAAAATAAAATAAAATAAAATAAAATAAAATAAAATAAAATAAATAAAATAAATAAAATAAAATAAAATAAAATAAAATAAAATAAAATAAAATAAAAAAATAAAATAAAATAAAATAAAATCTCACTTTAGTTCCAGAATAGTGCTCAACGTGGGAAGCTATTGAGTTCAGTGGATAGCCCTCCCTCTTCCCCCAAAATTTCACTGTTTTGTTATTACTATAAAAGGTATTTTTCATATTTTTTTCACTTTATAACTTTTTTTGAGTAAACAAATAATTTTTGTGTATTGATTTTTTAAATTCAATAACCTTGCTAGACTTGTATTAACTTAAGTAATATATCTATTAATTCTTTTAGAATTGCACACTTATATGCAAATGATGGTTTTGTTTCATTCCTGGCTATGAACTACTATACAAAGGGCAGGATTTCAGTGTTTCACCATTTAACCATATAGTATAGCTTTTTTCAGATATTCTTTATAAATAAGGTTAAGAAAGTTTACATTCATGTTTGTGGGTGGCCCTGGCCTATAATTTTTCTTTCTCATTCTATCCTTGTCAAGTTCTGTTATCAAAGTTATATTCTCCTTTTTCTATTTGCTGGTAAAGTTATAATTGGAATTACTAGTTCTTTAAATAATCCATAGAGCTGGTTGTTAAAGTCACCTAAGCCTTGAGTTTTGTTTATAGGAAGGTTTTTTTAAAAGCCAACTTAATTTCTTTAATGAATATAGTATTCTTTAGATTTGTTGTATGAGTCAGTTTTTTTTTTTTCAAAAATTTTATTTATTCACCTGAGAGAGAGAGAGAGTGAGTGAGCTGGGGGAGGAGCAGAGGGAGAGGCACAAGCAGACTCCCAAGATGAGTGTGGAGCCTGATGCAGGGCTTGATCCCATGACCCCAAGATCATGACCTGAGCAGAAACAGAGTCAGAGCCAATCATCTTGAGCCACCCAGGTGCCCCAACATGAGTCAGTTTTGATAGGTTTTATATTCATATATATATATATATATATATATATATTTTTTTTTTTAAGGGGGGGAGGAGGGAAAGGAGCCCGATGCAGGCTCCATCTTTCAACCCTGAGATCGTGACCTGAGCCAAATCAAGAGTGAGACACTTAACCAACTGAGCCACCTAGATACCCTGATAGGTTATATTTTTCAATACATTTTTTATTCTGTCTAAATTTGAAATATTTTTGGCCTAAAGTTGTTTTTTTTCTGACATCTGTAGCTATGTCCCCTTTTATTTTTTAACATTATTTGTGTCTTTTTCTTTCTTTTTCTTTTGATCAATCTTGCCAAAGATTTTGTCCTTTTCATCTTTTGGCTTATTGATCTTTTCTATCAGACTTTAGTTCCTTGATTTCTGCTATTTTATTATTATTACCAAAAATAGACTTTTTTTGCATATCCTGGGAGTAGGTAGGGCTGAGATTTAGTTGCATTTCATCATTTTTTACTATAAGTAATTTTCTACATCTTGTTGTTTCACATTCATTAGGCATTTCTGGGCTGTGACTTACTGTCCAAATAAGTTTTGGTTAAAGCTCAGTGTTCACATCTAAACACCCTTTAATTGTGAATTATAATTTGTTAAGTCATGTTTGTTTTAAAATTAGCTATCATTAATATATTTATACATCTTTACATGTTCATGTGCTCCTTTTGGTATTCAAAAAAAGGGTTTCTTCATGAATAATGAATTTTCTTTGTGTCAAATTTCCTTGTGTTTAAAATTAATGCAGACTTGTGTACTATTTTGGGAGGAATATGTATTTTTTATTCAATTTTGGGCATAAATGTGAAACTTTAGAGGTAGAGCTTAACCTATCTGATAATTCTGTTTTGATTGGAAAAGTTTAAGTGCCTGTGCTCTGTGTCACTTTAGCTTTAGTGATTGTTATCATCAGGTGATATGTATCTCTTTATTATTTCAATTTTTACTTTAGCTCTTCAGTGATCTGTTTAAGAATAACGCAAACCGTGCTGAGAATACAGAAAGAAAGCAAAATCAGAATTATTTTATGGAGATGATGACTGTAGAAGGAGTCTATGATTACCTGATGTATGTAGGTAGGTAAGATATACGATGTGGTTGCTGTGAAGACCTATTTTTCATTCATGTATCATTTCTTCTGTGATGCAAATTAATGCTCTTCACTATTGCGCCATTGTAACTTCTTTTTAAATTGAAGATACTTGTTTTATAAGAATTTGATATAATTAGGTCTTGAACATATTAAGGTTACTAATGTTACAAATAAAATATTGACTGTGGTTTTTTATACTGGAGAATGGTTGGAATATCTGTTTATCTTAACAAAATATTCCATATGATCCTTCTCAGGACGGGTGGTTTTCCAAGTTCCTGACTGGCTTCATCATCTCTTAATGGGAACTCGAATCCTGTTTAAAAACACCCTGGAAATGTATACTGACTACTATCTTCACTGTAAACTAGAACAACTGTTTCAGGAGCACCGTTTGGTCTCACTCATAACACTTCTCAGAGGTTTGTATCTTGTCATGTGTTTGTTTCATGTTTTATGTGCTTTTGTGTCTTGTTTTTCATTGGTTTATTAGTAGTTCTGCAGTGAAGAAGTACTTTGTGTATAACAGGTAAAAAATTCCAGCAAATATTTTTTTGTCTCTTTTTAGATGCTGTGTTCTGTGAAAACACTGAACCTCGCTCTCTCCAAGATAAGCAAAAACGTGCAAAACAGACTTTTGAAGAAATGATGAATTACATTCCAGGTATAATATTTAAGTACTTTAATATAGATTAGCATTTCTTTGAGATCACAATGTATAGTAATTTTCTTTTAAGTTTTTATTTATTTGGAGAGAGAGAGATCAAGCACGTAAGTGGGGGAGGGGCAGAGGAAGACGGAGAGAGAGAATCTCAAGCAAACTCTGCACCGAGTGTGGAGCCTGATGTGGGGCTCAATCTCACAACCCCCAGATCGTGATCTGAGCTGAAATCTAGAGTTAAATGCCTAGTCAGCTGTACCACCCAGGCACCCCACAATGTATAATAATTATTGAAACTAATTTTTATTTTGAGTTACCATTTTAGAAATAGTTATAAAGACCAAATAAAATTAACTCATTAGTTAATTAAATTTGGTTTTTATGATATAAGCACTATGAACTTTAAGAAAGCCTTTTTCTAATGCAGTAGCCAGATTCTTTCAGCAGCAGCTTATAATCAGACTGATGAAAGTGATGTTTCTGGGACAGTTGGAATCCTGCCGCCCACTATACTATGAGAAGAACTACAGTAGTGTTTATGAGTAAAATATCAGAATTAATTAATTCATTCTAAATTTACTGACCACTTTCCACATGTCAGGTACTATGCAGAGAGCAAGGGCTGACCTCTTTTCCTGCAGTTTTTGCTCCCTCTCTCTCGCAGTTGATCTGGTAATGTCACATTTCTTCAGTTGATAGAATCCAAATCAAGTTAATGTGTTTAGGGTGCCTGAGTGGCTCAGTGGGTTAAAGCCTCTGCTTTCGGCTCAGGTCATGATCTCAGGGTCCTGGGATCGAGGCCCGCATCGGGCTCCCTGCTCAGCGGGGAGCCTGCTTCCCCCTCTCTCTCTCTGCCTGCCTCTCTGCCTCCTTGTGATCTCTCTCCCTCTGTGAAATAAATAAATAAAATCTTTAAAAAAAAAAAAAGTATACTTGAGTAGTTCTGTCTAGCAGGAAGACAGGTATACAGACAAAAGATACATGTGACTCAAGTCACAGAGTATCTCAGAGGAAGAGAATGATCACTTCTGTAAAGGAGGTAGGCTTGAGCCATAAGGTAAATGAATGGTAGTAACCTTTATAGAGTGGGAAATATAAGGAAAAAATGTTAAGGGGTCAAAGCAGAGGATACTTAGTTTAGAATATTTTGAGTGCGAAGTGCCTATACATTATTCAGGAGGAAATGTCTAATAAGGAGTTAGATATCCAGGTTTTGAAATTAGAGAAACAAATGGTAAAGGATAGAGATATGGGAGTTATGTGTAGTGGATAATAATGCCCAGAGAGAAAATACAGAGTAGGAATTGAAGAGGCCTTTGGACTGTATCTTAGAGAATTCTCATCATTGAACAATTAGTGTCAGAATAATCCCGCTGCTCTCTGTGAAGACAGTTAAGTTAAATTCCTGGTCTGAATGTAAAAGTGAATAAAAGCTGTTTTGGGCTAAGTCTTCTGTAGGTAAATGAAATAATTTCTTACCTGTTTTGTAATAGCAGCCCTTAGCATTCATGCCTTTAACAGTCTGAGTTTGATATTAGGGACAACATGGAAAGCCAGTGACTGTATTAATTTATTATTTTGCTGAGGCACAAATTTGAACCACATCTACTTTAAGACTTCTCTTTGGGACAGAGTAATTTAGTGAGTAAACTTAGCATGTTTTTCTGTTGTTCTATACCCCTCATTTCTTACTCATGGACTCGTGAAGGATCTGAAAGGATCACTTATTTTTGTCCATTATGCTTCATGCATCTTATTTGGGAAATTCTATGTAGTATTGGTGAATTAGGGGATTTGTAAAGATCCATATTGGGCCACATATCTTTAAAATATCAAGGATTTACTATGCTTATTATAAATTTAATTTGGCCTTTGCCTCTTAGGGTTAAATTTATCTCCTAGAAGCAAACATAAGGTAAGAGCTTTTCAAGAACATCGTCAAGAGTTTTATTATGATGGGGGGCAGGGGAAAGGACAAATATTTGAGCATTTTATTTACTTTAAGAATAATTTTATTTTCCTCTTTTGGGGAAAACATTCAGAGATTTTTTAGTAAGGACTGACTCTTTGGTAATAGAAATGATAGTCAAACATGTATCAGAACTTTCTGGATCCTAAGTTAGTGTTTAAACATTTCCCAAAAAGATTGTTCTATAAGATGGTTAGTAATAATTATGCAAAAGGTACAAAAGTAAATTAAAGAGGTCATAGTCATTGAGGAAAGTCTATGTTAAAAAATTAAACTTCTTTTCCTTATATTAAGATATGAAAACATTACGAAAATATATAGAGTAAAAAGTAGAAGCCATCTTCTCCCTAATCAGTTTCGTGTTAATACTCACATTTTTCTGTGCATTTCTATACATGTGTGTACAGATGTATACACATAATTTTAGGATTTGATTTTATTTGTTCTACCTGAATGGGATAACACAATATGTATTATTTTCTAACTATCTTCTATCACTTAATGGTATAAGTAGATTTCTTTACTGCAACACTCCTCAGAGCTTATAAATATACTTTGTGCATTGTGAATCTTCAAAAGGAAGAGTTTCTTAACTTGACTGTAGGAACCTGTTTTCTGGGAACCCCTTGCAGAATGCTAGTTTAGGAAATGTGAATTTATAGTTTCTGTGTAATACCTGGGAAACAGGGTGAAGGTTTTGCTTTCTGGTTCATATATATGAGTCACCTTATAATATGAAGTGTTTCACATTTGGCTTTCTCTTTTAGATCTGATAGTCAAGTGTATTGGTGAAGAAGCCAAATATGAAAGCATCAGACTTCTATTTGATGGCTTACAACAGCCAGTTCTTAATAAGCAGGTAAAATTCATTAAAGCAGGTTAACTAGTGTTGGCTAGGTTTTGTGAACAACACATAGTAGGGTGTCTGGTATATATTATTAATTGTGAAGTGACACTATGTTAAATCCAGGCAGTACACTTCAGCCATTCAGATAGAAAAAGCAGTATTTTATCTGTTACTCTTTTTTGCTGATTATTTTTAAATTAAACTTTTTGTTTAATTTCAGCATAGTTAACATATAGTATTGTATTAGTTTCAAGTATACATTATCATGGTTCAACGATTTTATACATTACTTAGTGCTCATCATGATAAGTGCACTCCTTAATCCCCATTGCCTATTTCACCCATCCCCACACCCACCTCACCTGTGGTAACCATCAATCAGTTTGTTCTCTAGAGTTAAGAGTTACTTTTTTTCTTTATAACATGAGTTGTTTTGACTTAAAATAAACATAGATTCATCATATACAAAATTCATGAAATAAAGTAAGAATTTAAAAATTAGGAATTCCATCATTCAGGTATATAGAATAACCACAGTTAACATTACATATATAGTTCAGTCTATACATATTTTGAGATCTTTATTATTAAAATTTTGTGTCCTGCTTGTGTCTTTAACATTTATGCAGCATAATAGTAAAATGTACACATGTGGAGACATGTGTATCTGAGTTCTAGTCCCAGCCTTCTCATTTAGAGGTAACCATAGTCCTAAATTTTGTTCTTATCATTTTTATGGCTTTTATCTAATGCCTTAAAAAAATTTTTTTTGTGTGTGTGCTTTAGCTGACTTATGTTTTATTGGACATTGTGATACAAGAACTATTTCCAGAGCTCAATAAGGTAACTGAGAGGCAGCAGTTTTATTCTTTATGTTTTAAATGGTGTGATGACATTTTAATTAGGGACACAAAAATTAAGAAAACCCTGTGGCTATGATCCTTTTAAAAATGAACAACCTAATAAATGACTCTTTATATTTTCTTTTTTCAACATGCTTAAGACTTGGTTTGGGGGGACAGGAGAGGAATAGCCTGTGTTTTGACTTTGTCCCTTCCTAATTATAAGCAGATAGGAACTTTATATACCCTGTATAGTCTTTCCAGAGGAAGGTGTAAGTTTAAATCCTAGCACTAGAATGGTCCAAGCTCTTTAGGCTGTCCCCTGTCTATAACACTGAATGCTGTATAAGTTAGACTTGAGTGTTTTGGGGCAGTTGAGCTTATATGAACCCAAGAGTACAAAATGAATTGGAATTGGAGAATGGTGATATTATTATTGTATTGAATCTGGAGGGGATATATCTTAGGTTAGGATATTTATACAATGGAATTGTTAGGCACTTAACAAATGAAACCTGTTTTATTGTCTTCTATTAAATAGATTTATTTTTACTTTTAGGTACAAAAAGAAGTTACCTCTGTGACATCCTGGATGTAAGCATTTGGATTTGGAAAGAATAACCAAATAGATAGCAAATTTCTAGATAACAAATTTCTGCTGTGCTAGTGTAGTATTTTCTTTCTTTTACTTTTGTATATTCTTGTATATATCATGTAATCCAGTGTCTGAAATTGATTTTTTTTTTGTTTTAATAAAGACTAACACAAACTTAATAATGGTCACAAGTGATTGGGTTGCATAGTCTTTCATGTTTTTTTACCCATTATCCAAATTTTATTAGAACATCTGTCATTTGTTATAGCCATTTTTAAAGGTATAATTCATAATCCTCTTAGGGCAAACAGATAAAGCCAATAATCCTTGTTTTGTATCACTTTGAACATAATTACGTTTAGTATGGAGAAACAGGAGTGAGATCTGATTTGCTTTCTTATTTAGACTTAACACATTTTAGTAGATTTTTTTTTTACTCCCATTTTCTATTAGTTAACTACATGCCTATAAAGAAGACATAAGTTTTTCATAAGAAACAAGGGACTTCTCCTTACTTTTTTGGTTGACATGTTATAGTCCTTTTTAGGTGTGAAAACTGACTACTTATAGATATTCGTGATTGTGGGGTGGCAGTTACATTTCACTGAATGAATGTAGTAGCTGTATTCCAAAATCTTACATAAACAGTTTAGTCACGTAGATTTTTGGTTTATGTCTGTTCTCTCTCCAAAAGGAAAATAATTGTATTTCTTGAGGAAAGTTAATTTAAAATATTAGAGTTAATATTCAGAATTGTACTCATAGTTCCCTCCCACGTTCTACTTTCCTCCTTGAAACAAATTTGACTTTCAAGATTGAGAATTTTGTGTTTGCTAACTGGTTGTAGCATTCACTCAGAATACACTTACTGAGTTTCAGCTATGTATTAGATACTAAGCTGGGTAATATGAAACTATAATTTAGAAATCTAACCTATTTAATACTATTCACTTATTTTTTTTCTAAGGTTTTAAAAAATGGTTATTAGGTATTGTAATTTTTGAAAAGGTTTTGTCAGTAGTTTTATTATATTTTTAATTGCTTGAAAATTCTAGAATATATATGAGTTTCTGTGAGTCAGTGCTTTAATACCAAGCCTTAAACATTTACTAATTTCTCAGGGACAGGTGGAAGATCAATCAGGTTAACTCTTCACATTTATTTTTTTTTATTTTTTAAAGATTGTATTTATTTATTTGACAGAGATACAGAGAGAGCACAAGTAGACAGAGCAGCAAGCAGAGGGAGAGGGAGAAGCAGGCTCCCAGCTCAGCTAGAACCTGATGCAGGGCTCGATCCCAGGACCCTGACCCGAAGGCAGCCTCTTAAGCTACTGAGGCACCCAGGTGCCCCAGCTCTTCATTTAAATCCATAGCATTTTAAACACTGTTATTTAAAGTGTCATGGTAAACTGGAAAAATAAGATATTTTACACCCCTTTTTATGCCATTCTTCCCTACTCTCCTATAAACTGTGATATTCTCTTATTTAGATGAGAAAAATGTTGTTAGGAGTGTATCATTCTGCTTGGGCTGCCATAACAAAATACCACAGACTGGGTGACTTAACAAATTTATTTCTCACAGTTCTGGAGGGTAGAAGTCCAAGATGAGGTGCCGACAAGGTAGGTTTCATTCTGAGGCCTCTTCTTTTGGTTTGCAGTCGGCCATCTTCTCAGATATGCCCCTGACCTCTTTGTGTAGGTGTTTGGGAAGAGGGAAGGATCTCTCTCTCTCCTTATAATAGGCCACCAATTGGATTAGGGTTCCAGTCTTACGACCTCATTTAACCTTGATTACCTCCTAGAGGACCCATCGCCAAATATGGAGAATTTTTGTGTTAAAGCAGTTTTGGGCCTTCAACATAAGAGGTTTTTTTTAAGAGTTTATTTATTTATTTGAGAGAGAGAGCACGAGCGGGGAGAGGCAGAGGGAGAGGGAGAAGCAGACTTCCCGAGGAGTAGGAAGCCCAACATGGGACTGAATCCCAGGACTCCAGAATCATGACCTGAACTGAAGGCAGATACTTAATGGAACTACCCAGGTGCCCCCAACATAAGGATTTTAGGAGGATACAATTCAATTATAATAGCAGTGGGTGAGCTCTTAAAGAAAATGTGATGTATAAAAATCTACACATACAAAAGTAATCATTCACATTATAAAAGGAAGAGGAACTAGATGTAGTCTCTGTAGCCACTCAGTTTATATACATTACCACATTTTATCATCCATCACAGTAATTGTGAGATGATGCTATTTCTGTATTATAGGTAAGGATAATTGAAGCCAGAGAGAGTAGTGAAGTTAGAATTCAAACTTGATTTGTCTCTCATCTTCATGTGCTTGTCAGTGTTGCCCCATAAAAGAAGCTTGTATTTCCAAAAGTAGGCACTCTTTGCATCCTTTTTAAAAAGTATGTTCCCCAGTTATTTCAAATATTTTACTTTGTACATTCTATCTTTATGTGTCTAGTACATGAGCTTCACATTTTGAAATGTGTTTGTAGAAACAACTATCAGTGTTTCTGGTTGAGGGGATAAAATGAAATAGATGGAAAGATGTTTTCAGATTTAAAAGGACATTATAAAATTGTGTTTTATATATAACCATTTATAGATATCGGAATTTATTGACTTACTAAAAACCATTTGATTTTACAATAGAAATATAAATAGAAGTCTAATTTGCCACTGTTCTTAGCAGACTGTGTAATGATGTGTACACAAGTTGTAATTTCAGATATAGTCAACATTAGCATAATGATTAACTTAAATGAATGGATGAAAAAATGAATAGGTCTTGCCAGTTCACTACATCCCCTTTCAAGTCTGCTTTCTGTAATGTATCCAGGAATCTCTTTGACAGTGCTGGATATACAGAGGAGCAATCTTTAACCTGAGGCCTGTGAGCTCCAGGGAAAAATGGTTTTTTTATTTCTTTTTGTTGTTGTTGTTAATTTGATATTTATATAGTTTTTTTTTCTCCTAAACACTCCAGGTAATAGTTGTGTATTTCAGTGACACCCTATTCACTTAAAGCAGTGGCAGGCAGGATTTGGCCTTCAGGCTGTACTTTGCTAATCCCTGATGTGGAAGAACTAAAAGAGGTGAGGAAAAGGAATACTGTTAGAAAAATCATAATTACCTTCATATTAGGGAATGGGGGAATTGAATCTTTGGAGAAAGGCAACTATCTTTTCTTTTTTTAATTTAAATTCAATTTAATTAACATGAAGTGTATTATTAGTTTCAGGGGTAGAATTTAGTGATTTATCAGTTGCATATAACACCCAATGCTCATTCCATCAAGTGCCCTCCTTAATGTCCATCACTCAGTTATCCCATCCCCCTACCTACCACCCTTCCAGCAACCCTGTTTGTTTCTTATAGTTAAAGAGTCTCTTATGGTTTGTCTCCCTCTCTGATTTTGTCTTATTTTTCCTTCTCTTCCACTGTGTTCATCTGTTTTGTTTCTTAAATTCTACATATGAGTGAAATCATGATACTTGTCTTTCTCTGACTTATTTTCCTTAGCATAATACTTTCTAGTTCCAGCCATGTCATTACAAATGGCAAGATTTCATTCTTTTTGATGGCTGAGTAGTATTCCATTATATATATATATATATATATATATATA
>LNAC01000470.1:977796-988422 GCA_002007465.1 Ailurus styani | reverse complement strand
TATATATATATATATATATATATATATATATATATATACCACATCTTCTTTATCCATTCATCAGTCGATGGACATCTGGACTCTTTCCATAGTTTGGCTATTGTGGACATTGCCACTATGACCATTGGGGTACATATGGCCCTTCCTTTCACTACATCTATATCTTTGGGGTAAATACCCAGTAGTGCAATTGCAGGGTCATAGAGTAGCTCTATTTTTAACTTTCTGAGGAACCTCCATACTGTCTTCCAGAGTGGCTGCACCAGTTTGCATTCCTACCAACAGTGTAAGAGGGCTCCCCTTTCTCTACAACCTCACCAACATCTGTTGTTTCCTGAGTTGCTAATTTTAGCCATTCTGACCAATGTGATACTACTGTGGTTTTGATTTGTATTTCCCTGATGCCAAGTGATGTTGAGCATTTTTTTTTAATATGTCTGTTGGCTATTTGTATGTCTTCTTTGGAGAAAATGTCTATTCATGTCTTCTACCTATTTCTGACTATTTTTTGTTTTTTTGGGTAAAGCACCTCCTTTTGACTACATCAGATAAAACTGGTGCCTTTTGATCACAAAAATAACATTCATTATAATCTTTCATTTGTAAAATGCGTAAGTCACAGAAGCTGCTGGTTGCTGCAGAGTTGCCCCAGCTGACTGTATGTATTGTGCCAGGGGACTGTTAAAGGGATAAACTGTGTCCCCTGAAAAGATGGCAGGGCTTCGGTCCTAGTCCCCAGTACCTGTGAATGTGACCTTATTTGGAAATAGTGTTTTTGCAGGTGACTAAAATGAAGTCATTACAGCAGGCCTAATTCAGGACACCTGGGTGGTGCGGTCAGTTAAGCATCTAACTCTTGGTTTCAGCTCTGGTCATGAACTCAGGGTCATGAGATCAGGCCCTGTGTCAGGCTCTGCGTTCATCAGGAAGTCTGCTTGAGATTTTGTCTTCCTCTCTGCCTGTCCTGCTTATGGGCTCGCTCTCGCTCTCTCAGATAAAATAAATAAATCCTGGGAAAAAATGGGGGGGGGCATGGAGGCAGACATACTGAAGGAAAGGGATTTAAAAACATGGAGAAAATACCAGCTATAAGACAAGGAATGCCTGAGGCCACCAGAAGCTGGGGGAGAGGGTTGGAACAGATTCTCCACCACAGTCTTCAGAAGGAAACAACCCTGCCAACTTGATCTCAGACTTCTAGCTTCCAGAATGGTGAGATGATAAATTTCTCTTAAGTCATCCAGATTGTGTCAGTTTATTACAGCACTCCCAGGTAACTAATCAGGAACCTCTCCTAATTTTGACAAGCCTAGCCATATATCCATGGGACTGAATAGTCCTTGAGGGAGCAACTTTTTCTAATAGACAACTATTGGCAGCCTCAACTCTCTTCCGAGAAACCCAGCTTACTCTTCGTTGCAAACTGCTGAAGGCAGCTGTGCCACCAAATGGATTTAATGTATTCAGTTGATCGATGTAACAATTGGTTTATTATATTATCAGTATGCTTGAAGATTCTTAGATGTACAACCAGTTCAGATAAATTAAAATCCCCAACATTGTCTAGGCTTGATCGTTTTTATTTTTAGTAAACAACTACAGGTCTCAAAACAGTTTCTACATGAGATTTTGTACATGAAAGCCAGAAAATGTAATAATAGTATTACTTAAAATACCCTTTATTTACTCTGTTCTCTTACCTAAAAATTGTGTGCATTTTTCTTATTTTTTGTTTGAGAAAGGGGATAGGGAGGATTATCAGATAGCAAGGGACTTATGACAAGGGAAATACCATTGATAAGCTGTCAAAGTTTTCCTTCATTCATATTGTATCAAATTATAGTGTGTGCTTGAGAGAAGAAATAACTACCAAGGCAAGGAGCATATCTTCGGTTTTATTGTACAACTGAATTGCAATTCAGTCTACAACTGCAAAATGTCTGAGGTCATTTCTTAAACCACTGCACAATACATGCACATATATTTAGAAAACTTACAAAAATGGTCTTTAAGAATTTGTGCTCCAATAGGATTTATTCTGTTTTACTGGCCAAGGATAAAAAAATGTACTCCAAATGCACCTTTCTCTAATTTTCCTCTTATAATCTTACATTTATTTTTTATAACCTGTATATGCATAAAACTGAGGCTATTAATTTACTGCAGTAGCCTTTTTAAAGATGTTACAGAGTTTAAAAGTATATTTTTGTATCAAGTGTACTTAATATTTTTATACATTAAGAAACAAACACTGCTTCTCCAAACCTCTACTGCTATTTGCTCACCATTTTTTAAGGTGAAGTCTCCCATTTATCGTTGAATCATTTATGCATTGCTGAGCAGGCTCGCATGGTCTCATGACCACCTTAAGCAAGTATTTGTTCTTTTGGGCATAAATCATTTCATCAGTTTGGGTGTTTCTTGAGCTTCCACTCAGAGGGACTCACTCCCAGGCAGGAGTTCTCATGTGAGAATGATCCTCACATAATACCACTTTTAAAAATCAATCCCTGTCTCATCTTTCTTCTGGATTTTCCATAACCGGGATGGGGTTGGGGAGGGAGAGAGAGAGAGAGGGTGAGTGAGTGAGTGTGTGTGTGTGTGTGTTTGTGTGGTGTGACTAGAGTAAGTACAGTGCTGGCGTCTTGCTGGGGAGGGACAGGTGCAGGTTTAGAATTACACCTTGTCTTAGAAGGTTCTTTAATGATACCTTTACATTAGAAAGAAGGAAGGAAAGAGCACAGAGGCAGAATTGATGGAATCCCATAAAATTATTAACAGTTATTTAAACCAGGTCAGGCACTATGCTGCTGTTCCTTAACAAATATCTCTTTAACAAATCTAAATGCCCTTTAGCTCTTTTTCTTTTGTAAATACATCCTGGGTGTCCTGTTCTTCCCTTCCCTTTCTCCCTGACCCTGGACTATTTTTTGCCTTTCCCATCACCTGCTGCACTGTTTGTTCCCTGACTCATTAAAGGCACATGGGTGGTACAAGAGAGAATGCTGCCCTGTGTTAGTCCATTAAACTCACTATAACAACAGGATCTAACAAGGAAAAAACAGAGACCTGAAATAAAGCAGACACTCATCATCCAGGAGCTTGATGCTGTTGACAGTTATGAAGAGAGGAAGCCATTAAGTATCATTCCAAACAGCAACTGGATGTAGTTGAAAGAGTGCTGGGCTTGAGGTCAGAAAACCTGGGTTCAGGTCTTAGATCTATCACCTTCAGCTGTATGGCCCTGAACAAGTCTGCTCTTTCTGAGCTTCAGTTTCCCATCTGTCAAATGGGAAAAACAATACCTGCCTTGCTCACCAAAATTAGAGACATCAAATAAGATAATGTGCTTAAAACTCCCTTGTAAATGATAAAATGTAAACATAGCTGTTTGGTGGATTAGAATGGATATAAAGGAGAAAAATGATTTCTATGGCTTAAAATTGTTAATAAAATTTTATTAAATTTTTCATATGTAAACTAAAGATGGTTGGCCTTCTGTCAAGGGCTCATTTTCATTTTTTTCCTGTGTATTCATTAACTTGTTGATCCTGTGTGATGGTGTCAGTGTCTTCATTTACAATCCTAAGCTCAGCTTCTAGGGGCCTGCAAAGATGGTCTGGCCATCACCAAGTCAGTTCCTAAAAGGCAGACTTGAATCTCACTTGGAAAAAAAATGCAGTTCCACACATTAATGGCATGAAGAATTTTTGGTTATTGATACAAAACAATGATCACTGCCAAAAATGAAAGAAATATTAGAGAAAAGCTCCCATGACAATGACTTCCTGCAGAAAACTTGATCCGACCTTCAACTGCTGGATAAATTACTTTCATTTTTAAGATGTATCCAGAAACCACATTGATATCTTGGTCACCTAGAAAAATATATACATTATTTTAATTATAGAATAAGTAATTATCAAATAAGAGTAAGGAGCGGGAAAACCAATGTATTTCTCTAAAGTCCTCTGTAATTAGAGAAGATATTTCTTTCATAAGTAGGGATAAAATGTCACAAAAGACAAGAAGAATGGTAATCAAAGGTGTAAAGAATTTGATTGGTTTTTCATGTCCCAGATGTCAAATGTGCCCATTGTTCACTACTAGATAACTAAATAACTCCATCAGCTCTGAGATAACTCAAGAAAACGTCCTTGACATTATTGCTTTTGAGCCACTCCAAAATAAGGGGATTAGGAAACAGGTCGAGAACGATTAGTTGAGATGTTAAAAGTGGCTTCCTTCTGCTTGCCTGGTCAGAAATCATTTTCACATAACTGACAGTGAGACAATGGAGACTTCATTTCCAAAAGAGAGGAGACCTGATTTAAAAAAATACCAATTGCCTGTAACTACAACAAACTCATAGGGACTTGGCAAAAATTTTGTTTTAATAATATCACTCGACAAATCCTATATCTGATGAGGGGTTGGTTAACACCCAAACTCCTACAATTCAAAAACAAAAACAAAAATCTGATTAAAAAATGGGCAGAGGGGGTGCCTGGGTGGCTCAGGGGGTTAAGGCCTCTGCCTTCAGCTCAGATCATGATCTCAGGGTCCTGGGATCGAGGCCAGCATCGGGCTCCCTGCTCGGCAAGGAGCCTGCTTCCTCCTCTCTCTGCCTGCCTCTCTGCCTACTTGTGATCTCCCTCTCTGTCAAATAAATAAATAAAATCTTTAAAAAAAAAAGTGGGCAGAGGATCTGAATAGACATTTTTCCAAAGAAGACATACAGATGGCCAACAGACAACATGAAAAGATGCTTAAGATCACTCATCATCAGAGAAATGCAAATCAAAACCATAATATCACCTCAGTGGTTAGAATGGCTATTATCAAAAAAGGTAAGAAATAACGTGTTGGCAAGGATGTGGAAAAAGGACCCCTTGTGCACTGTTGGTAGGAATGTAAACTGGCGCAGCCACTATGGGAAACAGTATGGAGTTTCCTCAAAAAATAAAAAATAGATCCAGCAATTCCACTTCTGAGTATTTGAAAAAAACAAAAACATAATTCAAAAAGAAATATGCACCCCCATGTTTACTGCAGCATTATTTACAACAGCCAAGATCTGGAAAAGAGTGTCCACTGGTGGATTAATGGATAAAATGTGACGCACACACACACACACACACACACACACACACACACAGTGTACACGCACAACAGAATACCATTCAGCCATAAAAAATGAAATCTTGTCTTTTGCAATAACATGGATGGACCTTGGGGGCATTATGCTAAGTGAAATAAGTCAGAGAAAGACAATACCATATGATCTCACTTATATTTGGATTAACAGCAACAAAACCAAGCTTGTAGATATAAAGAACAACCTGGTAGTTGCCAGAAGTGGAGGCGGGGGTAGGCAAAATAGGTGAAGGGGATCAAAAGTCCAGGGTTCTAGAACAAATGAGTCCATAGGGATGTAATGTACAGCATGGTGACTAGAGTTAATACTGTATTGTGAATTTAAAAGTTGGGTATGAGAGCAGATCTTAAAAGTCCCTATCACAAGAAAAAAATTTTGGGGGTGCCTGGGTGGCTCAGTTGTTAAGCATCTGCCTTCGGCTCAGGTCATGATCCCAGGGTCCTGGGATGGAGCCCCTCATTCAGCTCCCTGCTCAGCGGGAAGCCTGCTTCTCTCTCCCCCACTTCTCCTGCTTGTGTTCCCTCTCTCACTGTCTCTCTCTGTCAAATAAATAAATAAAATCTTTAAAAAAAATGGAGGGAGGAGGAGGGATGGGTGAGCCTGGTAGTGGGTATTAAGGAGGGCACGTATTGCATGGAGCACTGGGTGTGGTGAATAAACAATGAATCTTGGATTACTGAAAAAAAAATGTTAACTCACCCCCCCAATTTTTTTTGTAACTGTATGATGTTAACTAGATATTGTGATGATCATTTCACAATATCTACATATATTGAATCATTATGTTATATGTCTAACACTAATCTTATATGTCATTTATACCTCAATAAAAAATTTATCACAATAAAAAATTATCACAAATAAAAAATATTTTAAAAAGAACTCTCTGCTGTGGTTCTCAGTCCTGCATTTGAATCACTGGAAGACACTTCTGCCCCAACCCAATTAAATTAGAATCTCTTAAAAGTCGGGGCCAAGGTATTGGTATTTAACTTAAAATGCTCCCCAAGTGATTCTGATGTATACCTAGGGTTGAGAACCCTTAGGGCCAAGGCTTTCCTGAACCTTCTATGTGACCTCCTTCTTTCCAACACCTGTAAGTCTGGGCTTGGGTGATGCATAGCCACCAGCCTCTGTCTCATGCAGGGCTCAAGAGGACACCTGTTTAAGCCTGCCCTTCCATCATCTATTATTATGGAATGGACAGAGGTAGCCAGTGCCTTTCCTGGCAGGAAGGGCTGCCTCCTTTGCCCTGTCTCTGCTCTCCACCCTCCTTGGAACAAGCAGTTAAAACAGCAGGCCCACCATGGTAGACCTGAGGAGGAACCTAGCTGAGCTCCTTCCTGGAAATGTGGAGAAGCTTTGCATGTGTCTTGTAAGCACACTGGCTTCTGCCCTGGAGAAGAGGAAGAGATAGTATATTCTATCAGTGCACTTTATGTGTCTGAAGTGGTTCTTTTTTTTAACTAATTTTTAAAAAGATTTTATTTATTTATTTGACACAGAAAGAGTGAGGCAGAGAGAGGGAGAGGGAGAAGCAGGCTTCCCACTGAGCAGGGAGCCCGACATGGGGCTCGATCCCAGGACTCTGGGATCATGACCTGAGCTGAAGGCAGCTGCTTAACAGACTGAGCCACCCAGGCACCCCTTTAATTTTCCAAATGGCCCTGTGCTGATGGCATCCTTAGGGCCCCTGTGAGACTCACGACTCTCAGGTGTCTCTCATCAGTGGACTTCCACATGAAGTGGTTCTCAGAACTGACTTTTAAAAGTGAGGCTGGGGTAAAATGACCCTAAGTGCTGCCAATGATATTGATTGGGGTCAAGTACGGTTGTTCTTATAATTTGCTCCACCAACCCACTGTGCTGAAAAGGGGGAGGGGAGCTTATCATCCTATCCACTCCTACCTGACTTATTCACACTAAATGCTTCAAGAAAGTTTACGGGATTTTCCAGATCCAATCTAAAGTTCTAGAGATGAGGTTTTTCTGTAAGTACAAAACTCTTATATTTCACAATTTGAATAGCTGTGTTTATGTACTTAAAAGAGTTTTAAAACAGTTGGGACTTGGATGGGTGGGTCTGTGTGCCGGGGAGGGGCAGGGCACATCTTGCCTAGTGCTGTGCTGCTGTTTTCCAACAAAACTGGAGAGCAGGCAACACGGGCAGGATCTGGTTCTGGCTTTGCAGTCCTGGCATCCTGAGTAGCTCCTGTCTTGGGACCAGTACTGTTGTTTGTGAGGGCTTGTGAGTAGGGAGAGGGAGAGACACTTGTGCTTACCAGAGTCGTGTCTTAGTGCTTCATCTTTTATCATCTGGAATCCATCTCCACCATTGGCGAGGAAGCTTGGGAGGACCACCTTATATGTCTTATCCATTTGGAGAGGCTCATAACTGGGCACTCGACATAGGGTACAAAGAACGTCTAATTTGACTACTCTGTCCCCAGGTTTTCGGGAAAGATCATACACCACTTGAATTCCTAGAAAAGAAATGAGTCTGTGTTTTCACTGGATCCAACAGATCTAAGAAAGAGATTTCTAAGAGAGAGATTTTGGCCAAAATCTGGAACTGGGGCATTGGGTTTGGTTTTTATGGAGTGGAGCTTGAATGACGTTTCAGCAGGTGAGTTGAAATGACACTGCAGCATTTGGTTAGGTTTACCCTCAAGTCCCAGGAGGTCTGAGAACCACTGGGAGGAAAATTGGCTCTGGCTCAGAATGGGCCAGGGGTAGCAATGCAGGGAGAAACCACATCTTTTTAGAATCCTAAATGAACTGGTCAGCAACTTGGTTGAATGGCTTTGGAAAATGAGAAATAGAGAGGTGCAGAGCATTTGTTAGAATTCTGAAGACTACAAATGGTAATAATCTGGGCTTGGATGACTTTCATAGAACAGGTAACTACCCGGCACTGTGCTGGAGCATCAAAATCCTCTGTCCCCGCACCTCTCTCCTGGAAAAGTGCAGAATGTTCGGGTTCCCCCACAGGCAGCAGGCGGACCTCTACCACCCTCTGCAGCCCTCAATCCCAAGAGTGGGGGGTTTCTGTAGAGGGAGAACGTGGCAAAGCAATCACACCATCAGGTGAGGCCTACCATCTACCATAAAAAAAAAAAGCCAAAATATGGTGTCATAGTCAAATTTAATAAAGCTATTAATATTATTTTACAGATTAATTTACTGAACTGTGCAACTCATAATTAACCAGTGCTTCAGAAGTCCTTGTTGATTTGGGAAGCATTTATTTTCATTCCATTTTCACTGTGATCTGTGAGATGAGCAGGGCAGGGTTTTTTGCTGCATTCAGAGAGGTTGAAAACCTGCCCCAGGTCACAGTGGAACCAGAACCAGGTGTCCCAATGTGTCTAAGTAGGTGGCTGTCCCTCCCAGAAATCATCCTTGTTAAAACTGATTGGACACTGCATGGTTCCAGGCAATTATGAATAGAACAGAGAAGGGCTGTTTTTTTTGCTTTCGTTTTTAGCAAAGAATAGTGAATGTCTAAACAACTAAGATTTTAATAGAAACTAGACCTCAAGGCAGCTGACCTGCTAAGAATTTGGAGGGCTGGTTCCTGTAGAGGGTCCATCTGCTGTCCAAATCAGATATAGCAATTACTGCTCACTGCCAGGGCCTTGGGCTTTGACCCTGATCTAATCTTAGTAGTCTGGGAGCCCATGGCCATTGAAAGACCATCTGTGCATTCGTGGGGGAAGACCTCAACAAATCTGGCCACAGAGGTCTTGGTGTGTGGGGAGCTAAGGCAACCAGCAGGAAATCCATCTCACACTGAAGGGTGACTTACCGCCCACCTGCAGGAACTCTCCAGTAGACTGGCCATAGCGGTGCACACTGTGCTCAAAGGCCTTCTTCAGCGTGGAGCCTTGTAATTGGACCAGGTCAAAGGTTTCCCCGAAGGGCAACACAGCAGCCAGGTTCTCCCAGGTAATAGTGCCTGAGGGTAGTTGTAGACAAGGCAAGAAGAAAAACAGCTTAAAAATAAGCTTACCCCAAGACCACTGGAGATGAGGGAGACATCAGAGAACAGAGAGGCTCTGGGAACGCTACTGCGATAGCATCCGCTGTGTAAGCGTTTCTGACACTGAGGGACGGAATGGATTCAACAAGCCTCTGGCCACGTTCTCTTCCACTGGGCAAGATGGCGGGAGCTTAGAAATGCCTGTGGCTTCCTAGTCACTGCTGCTCTGGCCTGGATCCCTGCCTTGCAGCCAGATCTTCAGTGGGTGTGAAGTGTTGCTCCGTTCCTCCAGACAGCCGATGCATCCCTGCCACCTGTCCCTGTCTGACAGTGAGCCCAGTGTGAGGCTTCGCATGGAGACTACCTGGTTTTGGTAGCATATTAGGGGTGATTGTAAGAGTGTCCTGAGTGTCCGTCTAGTTGGTTTGCTTTCCCATGTAATATCCTGGATATCTGTAAATGCACTCAAAAAATTTAATCCAGTAGGGTCCAGTAGGTGACAATGAGTCACCTTCTCTTTCCTGGTATCAAGGAGGGGACTGTCAGTATTTTGAATTAATCAGCAATAGCTAGTACTTGGCTTTGTGAGTCAGAAGTGTAGATCAAGACTGGGTTCCAGGGCACCTGGGTGGCTCAGTCGGTTAAGCACCTGCCTTCGGCTCAGGTCATGATCCCAGGATCCTGGGATCGAGTCCCATATCAGGCTCCCTGCTCAGCTGGGATTCTGCTTCTCCCTCTCCCTCTGCCTGCCTCTCCCCCTGCTTGTGCTCCCTCTCCCTCTCTGTCTGACAAATAAATAAATAAAATCTTAAAAAAAAAAAAAGACTGGGTTCCATCAAGCCTAGCTGCTACCTCTGTGTGTGAATACATACGAGAACACACAAGTATGTGTGTGTCCTGGGTAGGCACTGACTTGAGTAGCAGTGGACCTGAACTGAAGGGACCGACACTGTGGTACATGGCTGATGGTGGGAGAAGCCGGACTCCCCATGGGCGCGGTCAGAGACAGAGCTCCCTGAGTTAACACCCCTGAGCCTGGAAGCATACCATTGTTCCGTTCGTCAATGGGCGACCGAATAGCACCTCCATTTAAAATGCACATGGACACATGGTTCCAGGACACGTCATCCGGGTGTCTAATATTGTTGTTAATCTGCAACAGTAGCATGAATTTACATTAGTTATTCTAGATCTTCCTCCTCAGGATCAGTTCCAGGAATGTGGCTGGCTCCAACAAGGAAATAAAGCTGCTTCTTCCCTGCTCCCGTGTTCCCAGAGACTTCTTAACTATAATTAGAACTAGTTTTATGCTGAGAAGCAAAGACAAGAAACTGTGAACAGTCCCATGTCAGACTTTTAGAAGCAAGTAGCTCTGAGCCCCCTTTCCTATGGCCCCTGCTCTCACAGGCCAGCGGGCGTTAGCAAAACTGGCTCTTGCGTTAGGACAGGGCCTTGTGAAGGCTGGCCTGACGTGCTGCCCTCCCCC
>LNAC01000470.1:940560-977574 GCA_002007465.1 Ailurus styani | reverse complement strand
CCCCACCCCCTGCCCACTGCCTCCCGCAGGCCCCGCACGTGCTCCTGAAGGCGGGGCCTCCCGTCAACATGCTCCCCAGCCTCCATGTCAGGTCCCCAGCCAACTCCCAAGCTGGCAATTTCGGAGGCACAGAGACAGCCTCCTGAGATGGCAGAATCCATTTCCTTCTTTTCTTTTATAAAATATGTGTTTAATTACCAGAAATAAGATGAATACATTCTGATTGGAGAAAAAAAAATAGTGCAAAAGCAGTTTTCCTGTACTTGCCTCAGCCTCTTAACAGAGTGGTAAGCACTGACAACGGCTTGTTTCCCTCCAGACCTTTCTCTAAACATTCCCATACAGGGTTCTCTTCAGCTACTTCTGCATGACTGCCTAGTTCTGGGGAGCCAGCACAGGTCTCACCTTGCAAAGTGTGAAAACTGCTACTTACTTGGCAGTCAGTTACTGAGTGTGTACCTGCTGGGTACCATGCCAGGCACAGACAGAGTCAGCCCCCGCCGGGTGCAGGCTTCAGTGGGAGGGCTGAGTCTGACCCGGGGATGCTGGCTCAGCAGGGCCCCCCAAGGAGCTGCCACAGCCAGTCTGCCTGCAGACAGAGGGGCGTTTTCGGGGTGATGGGTTTGGCCATGGACTTATTGTATAATATAGCATGTTGTCATTCTCCGCTTGTGACGGAGGCTCCCACTCACACAAGGCCTAGTTCTCTGGAGCTGAGATGACAGATCAGTGAGACACTCTGGCAGGTGAGGCCCAAGCACATGCGTTTTCTCCACTGTGTCTGCATCTTCAGAGTAGTGACGTTTTGTGTACTCAGACCATCTTACAAAAGGAAAGCAATATCCGGGATGGACAACTTCCAATAAAGGCTTCAGTTCTTGTAAAGCAATAAAGTGATGGTCCGCTGGTCTAGATCAGCCACCTTCCCAAGGTACTCAGTATGAATCCCCCCCAAGCTTTAGTTTGGGCACTGATTGTTTAAAAATCCTCAGGTCTGTAATTATCAGGTTGTCCCTCGGCGCATCCTTCCCCACTCCCTCCCCTCTTCCCAGGCACAGGGCCTGCACTCCCGGGGGCCACTCACCATAACATCCCAGGCACAGGGCCTGCACTCCCGGGGGCCACTCACCATAACATCCCAGGCACAGGGCCTGTACTCCCGGGGGCCACTCACCATAGCATCACAGATCAGGTTGCCCATGTTGCATTCCTTAAAGCGGCATGACTGAGTGGAGCCGTCCAGATAGACAACTGTTTTCCCCAATTCTTGAGTAGAATAATTATCTAATTTTATCCTCCATTTGTTAATGTCTGCTTTTATGCTTGGATCTAGAAGCATGCAAAGAAAAAGAAAATCAGCCTGCAGTTAAGGCAGGCCTCACACTGGCCTGCATTTTGGAGAAGGAATCAAAGGTCATTTAGCATACCTGTTGTGACAATACATTTCTTTATCATAATTTGTCTACATTTTAGTTTGACTGTGAAATTTCCTCAGATAATTATGTTTCTTGGTAGTAAGGATAGATCCTAACTTAAAGATGCACTGAATATCCCTTTTTTTTTAAAGAAAGATTTTTTTGTTTATTTTAGGGAGAGAGAGAGCAAGTACATGCACACATGGGGGGTGGGGGGGAAGGATGGGAGGGAGACGGAGGGAGAGAATCTTAAGTAGACTCCCTGCTGAGCACAAAGCCCTACTTGGGTGCATCGTGGGGCTCGATCTCAGGACAGTGGGATCACGACCTAAGCCGAAACCAAGAGTCAGACGCTCAACAACCTGAGCCAGCCAGGTGCTCCAGATGCACTGACTAGCCTAACATCAACTCATCACACCTGCATGAGCCCCTGTGGGTCCACCTGGGGTCACATTAGTGGTGGTGGCAGGGGAAGGCTGGGAGAGGACAAAAGGCGTCCAGTGCAGGTAAAAAGGGCCTGCTGAGGTTCTGCGGTCTGTGTGGTCCTGGCCTCTCCCTCTGGCCACTGAGAGGTCTGTGTTGTGACCACAGCCCCTGCAAGGCACCCCACTGCCCATCCTTCCCTGATCTGATCGTGGTAAGCAGTGAAAGGCAGGTGACAGTGGCAGAGGGGTTTGGTCACGTATGGATGACATAAGATGTACTTTACTCTGAGTCCCAGACAAAAAACAAAGAAAGACACTCCCTCCTCTGATAAAGGAAGAAACTGAAGCCCATTGAGACTGGGCAACTCGACACAGGCATGTTTCTCCTGGCGGTGGGGCTGGTGTTGGAGACCTGCTCCACCCAGTGTGAACCCCTTGGCTTCAGTGAGCCGCTGTCCTCTGGACACAAGGTGAGAGTGGCTTCCCTATGCCCGGGTGAGTCTTGAAAAGGCACAAGAAGCAGGGACACCGTATCTGATGCTGAGAGGACTTGGGGAAGCCATTGGGACTTGGGGCATTCGGGTGTGTTCTCAATCTCCTTGTCTGGGAAGAGGAGGACAAACTTAAGGGAGAACTCAATTCCGAAAAGATATTAGAGTCTTATCCTGAAACATTAACAATACAAGTCCAGCCATCTAATTTTTTTAAAAAAGATTTATTTATTTATTTATTTGACACAGAGAGAGAGATCAGATCACAAGTAGGCAGAGAGGCAGGCAGAGAGAAAGGAGGAAGCAGGCTCCCCGCGGAGCAGGGAGCCCGATTCGGATCTCGATCCCAGGACCCTGAGATCATGACCTGAGCTGAAGGCAGAGGCTTTAACCCACCAAGCCACCCAGGCACCCCAGACATCTAATTTTTGGATTGGTGGAACCCTCCCTTGAGTTTCACATACCTTCAAGAATGCTGCTGTTGAGAAGAATGGGATTTCCATGGGAAGCGATGACATTTCCTTTTTCATCAAACTCAACCTTCAAATAGCCTAGGTATTTGCCGAAAGCATAGGCCTGGACCACAGGAACCTTCCGCCCATCGTCGGACGTGACTATGAATGGGTACTTCCCAGCCGGCACCTCTCTGGAAGGTGGAGTGCCTAAAATAGAAGAGCCAAAGCTGATCAAGTCCGCCTTGTACATGGCTGGTTGCAGGTCAGCAGGCCAGGGGCAAGATGACAAGGAATTCTGAATGGATGGTTTGCTAGCTGCTGCCCTACAGAGCTGGTCTTTTAGAGCCATGCTTGGACATCTGGCCTTGTTTCCACATGCCCTTCGGCACATGAATCCTTCCATTCTCAACTCAGCAGGAAGCTCTTCCCGAGAGTCCACGGTCCTGTGCCTGGTGCAGTGGGGGACACCACGATGCTATACTGCTCAGACTCTACCTCCATCCTGCCCCAGGCTCCGTTCCCAGCAGCTGGGAGACCAGCCACGCCACTTCACTTCCCTGCATTTCAGCTTCCTCACCTGTAAAATGGGTGAAATAACAATTCCGATTTCACAGGGCCGTTGAGAGGGTTAAATGTCTAAACTTCCTAGCACAGTGCCTGGTACAGAGTAGAAAACAAATGCATCTTTCTTTCTCTTATGAGGGCATGGCCACCTCTAGAAACCCTAGACACCCGATCTAGAGCTCGTAATCCTTAATGGAAGATGGGCAGAAATGACAAACCCTGTCCTCAGGTTTTGCTGCTGAAATCTACATCCCCTTTGGTGCCTTTTGAAGAGCCTCGTTGACTGGCAGCCAACTAACACACACACTACTCACCTAGCCAGACCTCGCACTGGCCAGGCTCTGCTGCCTTCTGTCTCAGAGGGTCCCTTGGGGACAGCCTGGGAGCTAACTCATCACCCAGAGGCTGAAGGGCTCACTGCACCTGGACTTGCGCTTGCACAAGGGTGGGGAGCCTGGCCGCAGGCAGCGTGGGCCCTGGCCCCTTGTCACCTGGCACGTTTCAGTTCTGTGACTGTGACCCTCCTCTAGGCACACCTTCCCACAGAGACAAGGACCCGCTTTAGCTGTTTTGGATCAGAGACTATAGAACAGATACCCTTGAATCCGCTGTTTCTACCCCCCCAAACCCCCGCTCCTTGACAAGTCCTTCCTATTAGATGTTTACGGAGGCCCCAGGAATCTTCAGCACACGCTGGCTACTCAAGTGGGCCAGTTACGAGAGTTGGCTCCTAGACCTCATTTCATCTTCTAAGTCATGAGGCAGGTTCTATTACCGTCCCCACTTTACAGATGAGAACATTGATTGTCACAGGCAACGTGCCCAAGGTCACACTGGTGTGTTATGTGCAGTATGTCTTTTAGACATACTGTGAAGGACAGTGGGCAGAACAGCAGGGCTGTGAGGCATGGGACCTTATGTTCTCTCCACTACCCAACACAACCTACCACTTGCTAATCTCTTAGCACCCTCGAGAGCTGGTGGCCAAAGGCCCCTTACTAAATCGAATGCAAGCCGAGAGGCTGCACCTTTGTACCCCAAGCTGCTTCTGGGCTTCTCCGTTCACCTAAGACAAACTGGAGTGAATACGGTGAAAAACCTGCCCCTTCCCTGCTTCTACGCCAAGAGCAGCCCCCATTCCAGCTCAAGACCGATGGAGCAGAAGGGCAGGAAATACCAGCCCCTCACATGTAGGAAACAGCTGGTGCCAACCTTAATTTATCATTTTCTCACTCCCTCTGGGGAAAAAAAAAAGAAAAGAAAAAAGAAAAGAGTTTTGGATTCACTTGTACGAAGGCACTGACTTGAGACCCAGTGCGGGGCCTACCCCGGGGCTGCGTCCAGCCTCATGGGTGACTGGCAGACTTTGGCTCTAACAGCTGCAGATGATCTGATGCATCACAGGGTAGCAGGTTAACACGGTCATCATCCTCATTCTATTCTGTACTGGTTCTTATCTGGGCAGACCTGGAACCTGGACCAGGGGCTGTGGCAGTCCCCTCTCAGCTCACCTGGGGAAGGTTAGGGACAGTGTTCCTCCTCTGAGCCCAGAGATGCAGGTGCCAATTGGGAGGTGCAGTTCCCAACATGTCCACAAGGTGGCGGAACAACCCCTCCTCCCCCCACAATCCGCGAGGAAAAGGCACTAAATCAGTTTCAGAAAGGACTGGCAGTTTCCTGGAAACCCTAGAGAATGGCAAGCCTGACCTTTTTTTAGCCTTTGTTGTTCTACCTCATACATACATAACCAAACTTAAAATGAATGTAACAGGATTTCGACGATTGGGTCAAATGCCTCATGGTTCCAAAAGGCCTTGATGTTCCTTTCGTTAGAACCTAAGACGTGTGTCATCGGCTTCTTAAAGGGACTTAATCAGGAACAAGGAGGATGCTTCCCAGTGGCTGAGGCAGTAGCCAGTCCGTTTTGGCTCTCTGCTCTCCTCAATTTGGCAAGCTCAGAAAACCAATGGCAGGGAAAGCAACCCCAGGCTTCACATTTTCCATAGCATCCTATTCAGCCAAAGGCACTCATGCTCCAAATATTTCCACACAGAGCCACTCATCTGTCTTTAAAAACCCAACTTTTCTTCTTGGCAGGAAAGTTACCAGAACTCGATTTCAGCCATCTAGCAAATAAATGATCTGGGAACCAAAGGCTGAGAGGCTGTGGGACTGCGGGCTGACATTGAGACTTGGTAAATGGGGCCTTGCCCAGCACAGGGCAAATGCCTGACAGAACCATCAGGGCTCAGCTCTGGGAGACTTGGCCACAGCAGCTCTTTGGGAATGTGACAGTTTCAAGTACAGGCCTGGACAACTGCCCAGAGTGGCCAGAAGGGGTCAACACACTGGATCACATGGTGGCAGAGGTGCCAGTGAGGAGGCCTTTGAGATGGTTTTCAGTTGGCTGAATGAATAACTATGTTGCAAGGCAGCCCTTGCCACAATTTAAAGGTATGTGGGAACCGGTTTAAGCACTTCCATGCTTCCCGTGTGGTACCTCTATGCAATGAAATACAAGTCAGCCCTAAGAAAGTATGAGACCTTGCCATTTTCAACAACATGGATGGGCCTAGAGGGTATTGAGTCCAGTCTGAAATAAGTCAGACTGAGAAAGATGAATACACATGATTTCAGTCTCATGTGGAATATAAAACACAAAACAAATGAATTAAACAAAAAGCAGAATCAGACCTATAAATACAGAGAACAAACTGGTGGTTGGTAGAGGGGAGGGGGTGGGGGATGGGCAAAATGGATGAAGGGGAGTGGGAGAGACAGGCTTCCACTTATGGAATGAGTAAGTCACAGGACTAAAAGGCACAGCAAAGGGAATACAGTCAATGGTGTTGTAATGTGTTGTATGGTGACAGATGGTGTCCGCACCTGTGGGGAGCACAGTGTAACGCAGATGCTGAATCACTATGTTGTACACCTGAAACTAACGTAACATTACTGTCAAGTATACTCAAAAGAACTTCCATACTTCCTGTGAAAGGACTGGATAAAAATCATCAGTAATTAGTATATTTCACGTGATGGCTTCTGAGGGACTTGGGTATCTTCTTTAATTCACTTGGAAGTCCTCGGTTTGTCTACTTCTCTACACCTCCTCTGGGAAGCCACACTCCTGGCCACATTACCTTGTGCCTGTGACACTGCAATGGCCTCCTAACTGGTGTGTGTGCCTCTTCTTTGCCTCATTCTAATTGTGTCCACACAGCAGGCCTGAGTGATCTTTCTAAAACGTAAATATTACCATGTATTCCGTGATTTAAAAGTTCTCCTACTATCTTAGGAAAAACGTGTCCATTTTTGATGTGAGTGTCATAACCTGCAAGATGTGGCCCCTTCTTGCCTTGGCAGCTTCCTCTAGACCATCAACCCTGCCCGGCAGCAATCCAAGCTCCTCCCTTCCCCAGGCCATGCCCACCGAAGCTTTGAGTATGGGGTGTGACCTGGAGCCAAAGGCCAACATGCACGCTCGTTCTGTCATTCAGCTTCAGCTCAGCCAACTCTAAAATGGAGAAGACACTGACCTATAGTCTCGCTGGGAGGATTGTAGAGGTTGATGCATCCCTCGAGCCGGACTCAGGCGAATGCTCAATAAAGACGAGTGATCACCCTTGACAAGTTAGCTCCTGGATGTCTTTCTGATCTTAGCCCAAACGTCAGCTTTTCAGGAGAAGGCTGTGTGCTGATCCCCCAGTCTTGGTCAGGTCTTCCTATATATGCTCTCGGAACACGTGGCACCCCTCCATTCACAGCATGCTTTGTAATTATATGTGCTAGGACTGACTGATGTGCATACGAGAAAAATCGGATGAGGGTCAGTACCCATTTTAAGACAAGTTCCAGGAGATCAGAGGCTGCTCTGTCTCCAGGGTTTGCCCAGCATGTAGAATGCACTCAATGAATGTTTGTTGAATGACCAAGCCTGAACAGTTTAGACAGCGCTTTTCCAGGGACCAGACAAGACTTCTGCACTCTCCCTGTAGTGAAATCTTTATGTAAAGGGAGCAATGCCTGTGTGCCCCTCCTTCCCCCCTCAATTCAATTTTCTTAACTAATGAGCTGAGTGGGGGCTTGTAAAGCAGAATCCGGGCTGGGAGTCAAAAGAATGGGTTTTGGTTTCATGACCTTGAGAGAGACATTTAGCTCCTGGGGCCTATGATTAGTTCCTACATTTGTAAAACAAGAGATCTGACTAGTGGTTTGACCCAAAAGTTGTTTAACCTTTTTTTTTTCTTTTAAATAAGCAAGGAGATCTTCTACGTGCAGGAAATCTGGTGGCGATGCAGGCCAAGCCGTGAAGCAGACTGCTCAGGTTGTGCAGGCTTTGGTGGCCCTGGGGCCAGAGTCCGGCTTCGGCCTCCCTGCCGTGAGTGCTCTTCAGGTCACAGGCCAGTGGTGTCCAGCAGGCCCCTGGCGCCCAGCCAGCCAGGCCTGTGGCTCTGTGCCCTGCCTCTGCTGTAGGAGCAGCTTCCAGGGTCCAGGACTGAGGGCTCTCTCCTGTCTTCCTGGCCAAGAGGTCCTCCACAACCAGAGGGGCAAGTCGCAGTGTCCTCAGCCCTCTCTGCACCCAACCGCGACGCGCTAGCTGTCCTGTTTCCTTAAAGGGGGTGCACGGGCAGTGTGACATTCTCCTTCTCTGGACTCTGTCCCTCTGTTTTGCCCAGGCTTTGACTGACTGCTCCCACTCTTGCTCTTGGACGTTCTGAAGGAGATGGCAAGTCTTGGAGCAGTACCCAGATGGGCGCAAACCCCTTGTGAGGTCCAGTCCAGGCTGTGGGCTTTACCCAATCCTGAGGGGTTGCAGCAAATAAGGCAGTCCCTTGGTGGGGGGTGGGGGGCAAGGGATCGCCACAGATTCATTCACTCATTCAACAAATATTTACCAAGCTCCGACAGGCACCTGGTGTTCTGGATCTCCACGGCTCTGCAGGGCCAAGCCTAAGGCCTGTGCTCTCTCTTCACGAGGTCAGGAGAGGCTGCTTGATGGAGACAGAGCAGGAGAAGGAGGGATACCCCAGCTGCCTGCCGTCCTCTTCTCTTCACTGCAGGATTTAGCTATTTCCATGGCCTTGTAGCTTCCCAGGCACCAGATTTCCCATTCACTTTTTACATGATAAAACAGGGTTTCATATGACAAATTAAAATCATAACACCGTTCTATCACTATGGCCTGCTAAAATGCAGAAACCGAAGGAATGGGATGGGGAGAGAGACTGGTTTTCATGTTAGCGTGATCTTCTTGTAGTTCCATGTGCTCGGAGTGCTCTTTTCAGAAGCAATAACTTTATTTCTTGAGATAAAAAATTAGGAGGTACTTATGACCATAAATTGATGTATACCTGATATATTTTTTAGGGAAAGTCAGCATTTAGCTGGAGAAGGCATTCCCAGAGTGGCCGGATACAACGTGAAATGCTATTTTCCAGTTAGTGAGGGCTCCTAACAGCTGATCCTCACAAATCATTCCTGTCAATCACACTGGTGAGCGATCAAGCACGGAGGACACAAATTAAACAAGCTTGTCTCTGCCAAACTGAAGACCATCTGGCATGACCAAAGTCTGCTTCCAAATCATGACAGAGTGTTTGGAAATCCTATTCTAGATTAGCAGTCACGGATTTAAAACCGCAGGTGTTTCTAGGCTTGGGCGAGATGTATAAATGGAGGATAAGAGCACTGAGTAAGACACAGCCAGACTGCTTGGGATAAAGCACCACATTCCTGGTTTCTTATTTTTTAAAGGTAAGAAGATACATTTGGTCCTTTAGGTATGTAGCTCTGATTCTCAAACTAAGTATATACCTCCTTTTTAAAAATTATTTCACATAAGTCTTTATGATAGTTCAAGTTGTTAAAGTGACAAGTTTAGGCCAAGATGGAGTTGCTCATGTTGAGCCCCATGCCAGCAAACCAACACTTAACTGTGCTCAGCTGTCCCAGAACAGGCAGGCAGAGGGGCAACCAGCCGGTATTTGCCAGCTCAGCACAAGTTCCCCAGCCTGCTCCCAAACTTGCCTTTGGTCCCTGGAAGGAAAGTAACCGTGCTGTAACCAATCAGCAAATGCTCCATGTAACTTCCTCGTTCCTGCTTGCTTTGGTGTAGAAGTCTCTCTGGCCTCCTACGGCTCTTTGGAGCTCCTTTCTGTCTGCTAGATGGGATCATGCCCGATTCATGAATCATTCAGTCACTAAGTCATCTGTGGAAGAGTTTCTTTTAACAAAGTTAAGAATAGTTAAGGTTAGAGGATTTAGAGAGGTTTAAATTTTTTTTTAAGTAAGCGTAAAACTAGCATGGCAGAATATGTGGCCAATGGAGAAGAAAAAATTACAGTTCCGCCACCCTATGGCAATGATCAATATAGTTTGTGTGAATTAAAAAAACAATATATGTATGGGTAGCAATGAGGGGGAATGGGTGGCAGACTCCATTTTAGGGAGAAAGAATTTTCTGTTTAGTAAACTCTTGTGATGGGTCAAGTTTCCAACAGGGTGACAAGAAGAGCATGCACGCCTCGTGTAGGTACATCAGTCTCCCCGTTCATCTCCTCCTCTCTTCTGTCTCGGACAACAGGCTCCCCGACATGGACACGGATGGGGGTGGAAGTGCAAACAGAGAGCGATTATTTGCTTAAAAATAGTGGGACAATTCTGAGTGTCAGGGGTAGCGGAGGATGGAGGGGGTGGAGAAAGGAGGAATAAAGAGAACGCCAATCTGGGACATGGGCAGAGACTGGGAGGGCTAAGGAGGAAGAGCCGACCAGTGAGGCGCGCCCAGTGGAGGCAATGGGGGAGGGCGGGCCTGAAGAGGGTCCAGTGCAGGGAAGGGCTCTGCTGTGCTGTGACCCACTCCCCTGTGATGACTTGCAGACTTGCAGGGAGGCTGTCCTGTGTGGATGGAGTTTGGGGAGATGAAGAAGAAAGGTCAGCTTCTCATATTTGGTACTATACTGCATGGAGAGAAAAGAACGGTTTGGGAGAGGCAAGGCCAGAGGTACTGAGAATTCAGCAGAAGTAAAAATTAGGATCAAGGGGATGAGGACAAATATCAGATTCCCCAAGGAATTATGACATGAGAGGGGTAAGAAAAGCCCCAATATTTTCCAAGTTTTGCACGATAAAAAGCCTTTTTATTTATTAAAGGGAGGCGTGACCTCATAAATTAGCTTGGGATTTATGACTTTCAGGTGACTACAGTTGGGATAATTTTTCTAAAGGGGTCTGTTAGGAGTCCAAAGCCCTTTTCATACCCCATACTGCTTCCCAGTGAGGGTGGAAAAAAGAAGATCTTCTCGGAAGACCATGAAGAGGCAAAGTTAGGGCAACATGAATTGTAATCCCAGGAGGAGACTTGTACTTTGTGATGGGAATGAGTTTATGATTTCACAATTGTTGGCCATCAGCTTTCCTTATAACTCAACCCCGCCAAATGACCTTGACCATGTTGTATGCTCTTTCTATGTTTTGGGTTTGGACAGTCCCAGTTCATCTTGGAAAGCAGTCTCATGAGATGTTGTTAAGATAGATCAGTGTTACATGGCTGCAAAAGTCATTAACCAGAGGGCTCTGGCTTTGCTCCCTGAAGGGGGCTGGTGCTGAGGATGGGGGTATGGCTAGAAGTTGATGGAAAAGTCCTGAGTGGGTGACCACTGGAACAAGTTAAGTCCCTATGCCATCAAGGATGTGGTCTATTTTATTTTTTTTTTTATTTGCCCCAGGGGTACATCAGGCTTACACCTTTCACAGCACTCACCATAGCACAAACCCTCCCCAATGTCCATAACCCATCCACCCTATCCCTACCCTCGCACCCCCTCAGTTTGTATCATGAGATTAAGAGTCTCTTATGGTTTGTCTCCTTCAAGGACATGATCTTTGAAATGACTGCCTATACCCCTGCCCTCCAGTTGGTTCTCCTAGCTCACTTAGTAAACCGCACATGTCACTGATTCCCAAAGGAAATGGTTCTTTATTGGATGGGGTTTCCCTGTCCTGTGGATGTGGTAAATAATGAGACCATATTCTTGTTTGAAAAGACAAGATTATCTGAATTTCAAGGATGAAAATTAACGGAGATGAACAGTGGCTGCACACAACAAAGCCTTTCACCCTAACCTCACTGACTCCAGTGAAGCAGGGCTGGTCCCTCCCCTCACCTGGCGTCTGACCACTGGCTACCGCATGAAAGGGAAGCATTAGCTTTTTCTGCTCGGTCTTATTTATAATTACACAGTGAACCCCACTGGTTTTGAGAATGAAATCCCGTGGCCCTCAAAATCATTTACAGTCTCTAATAAAGTGGCTTGAATTTCATATTCCACACATGTGTGCCTACATCTAGAAGCAATGAAAATAAGGTGTTCAGTGAAAAATGGTCAGATAAATCTTACTTTGAAAGGTGCTGCACCTGTTAATATTCACTCAACAGTCCTGGGCACCTGCCTTCCAAGCGTCAGTAACAGACATGGCCAAGAGTCCCTAATGGACACGATCAAGTCAACAAGGAGAGAGACGTGAAGCCCGCTGGCCTGGGATCGAGAGATGAGCCCAGGAGATGGAGGTTTCGGTAAGGCTGACAGCCAGCTCTCTAAGGAATAAGCGGTGAGAGGCTCTAAGTTAAAGCCAGGAGGCCACGACAAGGGAGGTGGGTAGTGGGGCTCTGGAGAAGGGGCCATCCCGGATGATGGCCCAGTTTCGGCCTCACATGGAAGTTGCTGAAACAGAGTGCAGCTGACAGGCACACGCTGAGAGAATCAAGGGACTCTGAACCTTGCGTATGGGGTCAGCCATCCACATGGAACCTTCTGCTGGGAGGAAGGCAGGAGCTGCGGCAGAGAGGAAGACCACAAGCTGAGGGGTGCTGGAGAGTGGCTTAGAGACCATTAGATGACAGTGAGAAGGAGGGGCCAGGGTGTTAGGGCCTGGAGGTGGGAGCCTTAGAGAAGTTAGAGGTACCATGAAGTTCATGGCCGTAACCTAAGGAAGTTCTAAGGTGTTCTATGAAGAAGAGTTGTATTTCCCCAAAGGTTTAAGCAATCGGGCTCTTTGCACAGATGACCTTCTGGGGAACAGTATGTCAGAATGCAGGGGAGCTCAGACTTGGCAGTTCTACTCCAGCTATTCTGCAGATACAGAAACTGACGTCTCCACTCACCCAAAGCCATAAGTAGCCAGAATGACTGGCACGATCCAAAATTCAGTTCAAACAGTAGGAGGCAAACAGACAGCACCACTGCCATCGAGGGCTGCACGGAGTGCAGAGTCCCCCGGTGTACCTGCTTCAGCTTTCACCCTGTTGTTACTTTACTACATTCTCCAAAGGCAACAACACGGACCAGTTCGTGACTCTAGGATTTTGTTCCTTTAGAGAAAACATGTGGGGACTAGCCCTCACCCCTTGCAACTAGTCAGGCAGACCTCTTCTCCCCTTCATTCCAACATGAGAATGATTAGACAATGCTAGGTTATCTTCATGTGCACAATGGCTGTACTCAGAAGAACCTGGAATGACATTCCACATTTGGTGGGGGGTGGGGGGTAGGCTGGGGGAGCAGTTCATGTACTGTTTCAGTCATGCCTCATTGAAAGCTGAGTTTTTAAAAAAAATATTGGCTAGTTACAGTACTTGAACTTAATTTAATAGATGGTAATGAGCGTTAAACAAATTAAATAACAGAACAGAAAATATCAGGTGCAACCTGGATGCTTTGTGAAATTTTCTTTAGAAAAGAAAATGTCTTTTAGGTGTGTGTGTGTGTGTGTGTGTGTGTGTGTGTGTGTGTGTGTGTGTGTGTGTGCGCGCACGCATTGGGTTCTGTGCATGGCAAGACATAAAATTCCAAGGTATGTATTATTACTGTTTTTTACATATTTTATTTATTTATTTTTGAGAGAGAAAGCATGCACAAGCAGGGGGAGCAGCAGGCAGAAGGAGAAGCAGACTCCCTGCTGAGCAGGGAGCCCAAGGACGCACGGCTTGATCCCGGGACCCTGAGATCATGACCTGAGCCAAAGGCAGGTGCTTAAAAACTGAGTCGCCCAGGTACCTGGGATGTATTATTATTATTATTATTATTTTTAAAGATGTTATTTATTTATTTGACAAGAAAGAGAGCACAAGCAGGAGGAGTGGGAGAGGGAGAAGCAGACTCCCCACTGAGCAGAGAGCCTGACGTGGGGCTCGATCGCAGGATGCTGGGATCATGACCTGAGCCAAAGGCAGATGCTTAACGAATGAGTCACCCAGGTGCCCCCCAGGATGTATCATTTTAACTACACTTTTATTAATGAATCATATTTAACCTCAACTTAAGCTAGGCTAATTCTAAAAACAATTCAGAGGAGTTTTTTTTTTAAGGCTGTGACAATTTATTTAAACAAGCAAATATGTTCCATCTCTTCCTTTGTCCTGAAATTACCTTTAACTGTTAAGCTCATCATCCCTCAAAACGATGAGTATCAAAATTGATTATTTTCACGGAACAAAAGTTCATGAGAACAACAGTCTTTGCTGAGCAACGATGAAACGTGAAATAAATGACTAAGACTTTAGGGGAGTGTTCTCAGAGACTGTAATGATCTACTTCAAGATTTATGTATAAACAAATCATTATTTTTATCCCCAAATCTTCCTTTCATCCAGTCATTCATCATTAGCTAAACTCATCTACTTGGCAAGAGGCACATGGTGTTTTGTAGGACCTCAGTGGCTGGAACAAGTAACAGGGACTAAAGAACAGGCTGGAGCATTAATGGGAAGCCAGGCATGGTGGCCGAACCTTTTCAGGCCCAGCAGGGCACACTAATTAACCGTCACACAGCAAGGCCGCAGATGACCAGTGCTTGGTAAAAGAGGCGGTGGTTAAGATGGTGTAGAGGCAAATAGGGAAAAGCTGGGGAATGACTTTAGCATTTGAATGGAGGGGGTGGATTCCTTTGATTGTTTATGCACTGTTTTGGTCATGCTTCATTCAGAGCTGAGTTTTTCACAATGTGGGCCCGCTACAACAATATGAGGAAATTAATTTAATGGGTGGTAACAGACACTTTTAGAAAAAATGAAACAGTATAGAACCAGGGGGCACTCCCGGTTCTTTGTGAAAGCTCAGTGTGTGTATGCGTGTATGTGTGTGTGTGTGTTGTATCTCTGTGTGTGTTTGCATTGAGAGATTGTGTGTGTGACTCTATATGTGTGTGTGACTCTGTGTGTGACGATGTGTTTGTGACTTTGAGACTTGGGTGTTTGTGTGTGACTGTGTGTGTGTTTGTGGGTGTGTGCTGGGTCTTCCTTTACAACGTCTTTCTCACTCTGAATCAAAGTCAATACAGCCTGAAGCCGCTGCGCCCCAGGACGAAGGGCCGGAGGCAGACGTCCAGCTCGCACTGCGTGCCCACAGTTTCTGACACCGCCTCAGAGAACAGCTCAGCAGAGGCTCCAGGGAAGGGTTTGGCACACAGCTGGGACAGAGCTGGAATAAGGACGGCTCAGCAAGAGGCCCTGTCCTGCGGTGCCTCGCCTCCAGCTGTCCCTTCCAGACAGGAAGTCATCGTGACCTTTTCTCACTGGGTTGTTCTATCCTCATTCTGCAGATGAGGAAATCAGGCAGAGACAAGAGCCCACTGCCAGGCCTGGCACAGCCAGCCCGACAGCCGAATCTCCACCTCTCCCCATGCCACCCCATGACTTAACCCCCATGGGGCGCTCCCCTCGGCGCTCTCAGCCCCTCCGGCTGCCCTGGAGTTACCTAAGGGGCTCTCAGACGTCTCACTGCGACACTGCTCACGCTAAGAAATCCCCATCACCATCCGTGCCTGCCACTGTCCTGCCACACTGTCCTGCCACAGGCACTGTCCTGCCACACTGTCCTGCCACAGGCACTGTCCTGCCACACTGTCTTGCTACAGGCACTGTCCTGCCACATGTCCTGCCACAGGCACTGTCCTGCCACACTGTCCTGCCACAGGCACTGTCCTGCCACAGGCACGTCCTGCCACAGGCACTGTCCTGCCACAGGCACCTACCACCTACGAGGCACGGGCGCTGTCCTTGTCCCTCCATGGACAGCTTTTTCCAGGAGACAATACAAATTCCTGTGAGGGACGTAAGGACCTAACCTACCAGAGGCTAGTCGGTTAAAAGTTTTTACCCCACTACATGGATTTCACAACCACTCATGGGCATCACCTAGTGTGAAATTATTCTCTAGCCTGCGTCTCCCAAGAGGTTAAACACTTACGAGGTAGCTGCATGAGGAAGGAGTCAGATATGGGAACACGGGCCTTCGTTTCTTAAGGGAAGGCCAGGCCCACCTCGGGAAGGAGGTCACCAGCGCCCGCCAGATCACTGGCGTGTTTGCACGGCTGGGCGGCCTCCACACCGCTGCTCACCAGGACACAGCTCTCCACAGTTTATAAAGGGTTCTCCCATGCATACACATATCCATACATATACCACCTCATGCCATCTTCACAACATGGGGCACTTGGAGTCTTCTCATCCCCATTTGAAGCAAAGCTAACAGGCTCAGGGAGTGTGGGTGATCTGCTCGCAGTCTCTGACATGAATCAGGAAGGAAGACTTCAGACCCAATATTGTTTCTTTCTCTTTTATAATTTGTGTCTCTCTTTCTGATTGCAAAAGCAACATGTGTTCATTATTCGAAAATACTCAAAAGTGCTAAGAAGAAAGTGAAAATTACCTGCATGCTTTTCTTCATGATAACGCCTTTTAGCATTTAAAAAAAATGTTTTTAAATTTTATTTATTTGAGAGAGAGAGAGATTGAGTGAGCATGTGCGAGCACAAGTGGGGGAAGGGAGAGGGAGAAGCAGGCTCCCCACCGAGCAGGTAGCCTGATGTGAGACTGGATCCCAGGACCCCAGGACCATGACCTGAGCTGAAGGCAGACGCTCAGCTGACTGAGCCACCCAGGTGCCCCTTTTAAACATTTTTGTGGGTTTTTGTTTTTGTTTTTGTTTTTTTGCTGTTCAGGGTATTTTTTATTTTTGCTTTCATAAAAATAGGATCACCTTAGGTAACCCATATACAGAGGTGGGTGAAGCAGCAACCTCTTCAAAGACAAGGGTGTTCCCCACCAGAGGGTTCCTTCCCACTGCTAATAAAAATCAGTTACCAGGAGGCCCTCCTCCTCCTCTTCTTTTTTCTTAAAAGTCCTTCGAAGCTCCATGCAGTAGCGGTGGGGGGATGAGGGCGGCATAGTAGGAAAAACTCACCAAGCCAGACTCAAAAGTTTGGGGACATTACTGGTTCAACACAGAGGGAAAAAAAGAGGATTTCTAACTAAAACAGTCTAACATCAAGGAGAAAGAGGGAGGGAGGGAAAGAGGGAAAACAGTAGGGGAAGCAGAGAGGGAGAGGGAGGGAGGGGAAAAGGCGTGTCTTCAGGAGCACTGAGGCCTGCGGCTTCCAGGACGCTCCTGGTCCTCGTGGTCCTAGTACGAAGAAGACTTAGGACTTGAGCCCAGAGTTCCATCTCCTGCTACCTGCAAACCTACAAATCAAGCCAGTCACTTTGATCTGTGGAGGCCTTATTTACATTTTTGTTCATACTTAAATATTTTTAAGCTTTTATTTATTTGGAAGTGCAAGTGAGAGAGCACAAGTGCAGCAGGAGCAGCAGAGGGAGAGGGAGAAGCAGGCTTCCCACTGAGCTGGAAGCCCCAGGCGGGGCTCAATCCCAGGACCCTGGGATCATGACCTGAGCCTAAGGCAGATGCTTAACCCAGGCACCCCATGCATAAAATTTTTTTATATGACATGTTGCTTTTTGATATAAACTAATGTTTGCCTGGGGCTCAGTAATCTTTTTATTTTATAGTATATTTTATACATATATTTTATATATACTTATAATATACATAAATGGAATAGACATAATCATGAAACCAATAAATTATTCCTAATAATATTGCTGAATAAAATTTATACGTTACTGTGTATGTATATCACATATATATTACATTTTACAAAATATATGTAATATATATTATGCATTAAATAGTAGTAAAAATAGTAATAACAGTTATAAAGGCAAAGAGACTAAGTTATCTAGACATCCTGGCCAGTATAATCCTTTTGAAACAATTACCTGTATAAAGAAATGTGTTGGAGTGTCCTCCTACCACGATGTCCACGCCCTTCACTTTCTGAGCAATGAGTTTATCCATTTCAAAACCAGAGTGTCCCAGTGCAATAATTTTGTTCACATTTAGAGTTTTAAGCTTATCGACTTCAGGCTGCAATGCAGCGATTTCATCTTCAAATATTAAATTCCTTCCTAAGAAACAAAATAAGCAAAATGGACATTTACTAATAATTTTTATTATATTGCTTATTACACATACTAACAGAGAGTAAAAACACTGTTTTCTACTAAAGCTCTTAATTTACTAAAACCAAAATATATTTATAAATTAAATATAAAATTGCTAGAAAGCCAATACAAATTCACATCAATTTCCTTAGTTATGTTCACTTGACATTGACTTAGGTTAAGGTTGTGAATGATACTATGTTGCTCTATTGAAATCTCAAGCTATGAAGAGGCTTCAGACCTGGAAACCTATCTATTTTTAGAAAATGTGTTTTTAATATCAATGTCTCTCACTCATATGATTTTTTGACCAAGACATGACTTGATCTGATTCACCGGGCGTGGCTCAGAGCAGCACTTACATCCAGCAAGCAAATTCATTCACAAAAAACAAAGATTTCTCATTATTGAAAATAGTCTTAAGAATTATCTCACAGGCCCTAATAACAACTCTGCAAGATTAGTTCCAGCTTTCTCTGACCAGCAACTACTTAAGAAATGTACATAGTTCCCCAAGCAAAGTACTTTGTAAGAAAACGTTCAATTTTATGTCTTTGTTCTGGTATTTTTGTTAATGTGATCTCTTTTAACTTATGTTTCTTGATTCGGTGTTGTAAATTATAAAGATTCTCTCTGCTAAAAAAATGTTCTTCTATTTGGACTTCCATTATGCCAAGGCAGAAAATGCCTCAGCACATGAATGTGTTGTACGGTACCTATGTCAAGTCGTTATGTTGTTTTACTCCTTACACTTCATGTGGTGTGTTGGTCATATCTCAGTAAAACTGAGGGCGGGGGAGAGAAACCCAGATGAGTACGTGGAAGGCTCTGTTTGCCAGTTCAGGGTAATCAGTCTTCCAACTTAAAACTCTGTTGGCAACGAGTCCTTGAGCGTCGATCCCAACACACCCATTGAAACTGTGCCTTGTTCATTAGGTAAGGCCAACATGAGCGCATCCTTGAGCTCTGCGTCAGACAAGGTCTCATCCAGACACTGCTGGCACGGGGAGTGTGTGCCTTCTTCCCTGCTCACTCCCACTTGTAGCCGTAGCAGAAGAACGGCCTGGGGACCAGGCTGCTGGATGTGACTACACGGACCCTGGCCTGAAAATCAGCAACTCACAGAGGTGCCGCGCTGGGCTCGCTGTGCTGCCCCAGCTCACAGGGGACACTTGAACAGCAGTTGTAAGAGCCTGGTCACCACTGTCTGCCACGAAAACATCAAGAATGATCCGCTTCTTGCCGACCACTCCAAGAAATCCAGGGCTCCCTGCTCACCCCACAGTGCCATGTCACTTTCTCTGCAAGCTCCCTGAGCCTCCCTTTAAGTTGACAAGTTATACTCGCTCCCTGCCCCACTTGCCAATCCCCGTACTGCCTAGCACGTTCCATCCCCTGATACATCAAATATTCTACTCATTTATTTGCCCACTAAACCTGTGAACTACAGTGGGCAGGGACTTTTTTGGGGGAGGGGCGGCATCCCTGGTGCCTAGAACAGTACTTACACGTAGGCACTCAGAGGAAAGAAGGAATGAATGAATGGATATTGAGCCGTCAGACATTGCTACCATCCTCTGCTTTCGTCTGACTGGCAATAAGGAGGAAAAAATTCAGAGAAATGCCTCTGAGGACAAAGAAATGTATTCTCCTAACACACTAGGAGCCTCTGGGGGTCAGTCATCACACAGATAAGAAAGGATGGGATCTATTTCAGGATATCTTGAGGGGTTATAGGAATTTCTAGCTAAGATACATCAACTGTGCTGTTGTGCCTGTGGGTGTCCAGGCCACCAGGACCGGAGGGATGGGGCTGGGTCAGGGGCCAGAAGGCTGCAGGAAGAATGCATGTGCTGGGCCCGCAGTCTTGGTGGAAGCGGGTGTCCCCAGAAACACCCCTCCCCAGCCCTGGCATCTGTCCCTACACCATCCAGCCTTCCTCTCCTGGGAGCAGTGGGAGGGCATCACCCCTTCGGATACGTAAGCCCAGTCCGGGGCCAATATGGGGTGCTATCAGAGTCCCAGCAAAGGGGGGCTGATTTATGGAGCCCCTGTGTCTCCTCACTGACAGCCCTTCCTATCTTATTGGTGACTATTCCAGAAGGGATCACGCTTTTCTCCCCATCGTGCCTGAACTCCCATTCAGTCATTCAGGAGGTCCTAAAATCTAGTCCTCACCCAACTTTCTGTCTTCCCTGCTTGGAACCTGGGTTCCAAGAAACTGAGCTATTTTTTTTTTTTTAGATTTTTATTTATTTATTTGACAGAGAAAGAAATCACAAGCAGGCAGAGAGGCAGGCAGAGAGAGGGGGGGAAGCAGGCTCTCCACCCAGCAGAGAGCCCGATGCAGGGCTCGATCCCAGGACCCTGAGATCATGACCTGAGCTGAAGGCAGAGGATTAACCCACTGAGCCACCCAGGCGCCCCTGAACTATTTGATCTTTTGTGATTATGGCTCCCATGCCTCCCTGCTCTCATGTGTTCATGCCAGCAACATTTACGGAGAACTTCCGACATGCTGGGCACAGTACAGAGCACAGAGCAGGGTGGGAGACAGATAAGGTCCCTGCCCTCCCGGGGCTTGCCTGTCAGCATGTGACTCTGACCTCACCGCTGAAATGCCCTGTGCCCCAGGATGTTCTGTGAGCCCTGGAGGGGGACAGGGATGTTCTTAAGTCTCCAGGAGCTCCAAGCTGGCCATCACTCCTTTCACTTACCCCCTGTTCCTAAAAGACGTCCCCCCTCCCTGACTTTGTGACTCTCTTATGGCATTTAATTACATTCTATCTTTAATGAGTTAAAAACCCAGTAGGCAGAATAGAAATTATAGAGACACATAATTATTCAATTATTCAACAAGCCCACATCTTTATCTAACGCTCCTCTGCTGGCTTCTACACTAGGCTCTGGATGTTCCCTGAGAGGAGCCCTAGGCTCTGTCTTTAGGCTGCTCAGGCCAGTGCAGGAAGCCGACAGGAAGGGACAAATGTACTATGGGGGAGGGATTTTCTGTGGGAGCTGGGGACACAGAGCAGGGGCATTCAAGGGGAGCAGGGGCAAGGACAGCAGCCTCCCAACATTGGCAATTGGCTTGTTAGCTGTCAGGCAGCTTGGTTCACTCTGCCATCCCCATGTGGTCCTCTTTGCAGAAAAGCCCCAGGAAGCCAGAGAGATGCGGGGCAGGGAGGGGGTGCTTAGCTCCGGGGAGAGCAGGGGCCGTTGCATGCAGTAGGAAGGAGAGGACCATGGTCAGGCTGCGTGGCGGGGAGAACAGCCTGAGATTGTCAGCTGGGGCCACAGATGGGACCACGCACTTCTTAGAAGCGCTCCACAATGACCTCAACAACAGCTCCTTGGCGACTGGGTATCGCACAGCCAGTGGAGGCTCGGTCCCCTGTGAGACAGATGCCTACCTGCCCCGTGGAGCGCCTGACCATCCCCACCTCCCCTACCAGCAGAGAGCAGAGAGGCCTCATGTGGGCCCTGCCCCCGGGCCAGCTGCAGGACCCTCCACCTCACGACCCAGCGTGCCGGACCTTCCCGCTGTTTCCAGTGGTCTGGACGGATAGCTTTTCTAATTGCTGAATGATTACAGGCCCTTTAGCAGTTAATGCTTCATGGAAACCCTTGCCTCTGGATAATGCTAGCTCCCAGTTTTCCTTCTCCTGTTTGTTTTTTTTTTAACGCTATGCTCACCCTAAGGGCTGCTACCATGCGTCACCACACAACGCTACTACGGTACTATTGACTAAATCCCCTATGCTGCAGTTTTATTCTTGTTAGTTTCCCTTTTTTTCTTCAAATATGGGAAGAAAACTGACTCGGATAATTTAGAAAAAAATGTCATTTTCGTTTTCACTGCCAAAGGGTTTTTGGTCAAAGTGTTCCTATAAAGGTTGCTCAAAAATGTTTCTTGAATAACGTTAGAATTATGTATGTATGCATGTTTATGGCTCATATTATATGAAATATAGTATATATAAGCTACTTCTACTAGGATATATGTACCATAAGGCCTTTCAAGGATATGTATTCCTCAGAAAGCCAGACACAAAAAAGTCATTAGAAAGAGATGAATCATGAAAAGGGACAGAGTTAACTAGACATATAATGATCATACTAGAAAAGGAAACATAAGGTAAATTGAGAAGAAACCCTAGCTCTGGGCTCTCTGACCCTGCAGGAGAAAGGGCCATGAGTTATGTTTCATTCTCCAGTAAATGACTGTGTAATGTTAACACTGGGTGTGAACAGCTTTCTTGCCCAATCTTGAATACACTGAATGAAACAAAGATACTATGTATGTCAACAAAGAAGTTCACTGAACAAAAGAGCAATGTCTTTAAGAAGTGATCTAGAATAACGTGGAGGCCACCAGACTGCTCTCATCAATGTTGCCCTAAGTAGAGCGCTTGCCCAAAAGCACATGTTGTTCCTGCTTTTACCCGCGGTCCATAAAAACCGTGCCAAGCTCTGATTTAATACATCTAGTTGCAACCAGTGAGTGCTATAAAAGTAGAAAATACCTGGATTTGAGAGAACAGGGGTTTCTTTTGAAGTATATCCAACAATTCCCACAACTTCATCACCAACAGGAAGAATTTTATATGGCAAATAGAGTCCTGATATTTGAGATGCTAGAGGCCCCTTTGCTTTAATATTTGCACTCAGAATTGGAAATTTGGCCTCTTTTAGGAGTGGATCGATCAGTCCTTCTACACCATTATCAAATTCATGATTTCCCAGTGCCTGGTAGAAAGGGAAAAGAGAATAAGAATTAGGTGCTCTGGAATTTCTAACAAAAACATACTGTAAAGAAGAATCAGCCCAGTGCCTCCCAAACCTGATAGAGCTCTAGGAGCTGACCGCATGACCTCCGTCATCGCCCAGAGATTTTGGGGCCCATGGACACACAGAGCATTGGAGCCATTTGGGAATTGCTTCCCAGGTCCCGCATTGCCTACTGGAGGCGGCGTCGATGCATTGTGGGGTTGCCTGGAAAGCCGGCTACACGTCCACCGTCCTGCCACCCTCAGGTCTGGGGCAAGTTCGAGAATCTGCATTTCCTAAGCTCTGCCTAGGTTCTGCTTTCTCTCATAAACCCCCACTTCAATCCACCCACCCAACCATTCTGACGGCCCATCTGCTGGGAGAACCATTAAAATCAATAGGACTTTAGCAAAAGGTGACTGGAAATGTATTGTTGTTAGACCAGAGCCTCTCCTCATCCCGTCTCCACATCTCCTCGGTCATTCCTCCCTATGTTCCCACAACTCTTTCTTCCCAAGGACTGTGCGGTCCTCTAATTCTTTGCGGAAAATGAAGATCCCCAAAGGCCAACAGGAGATGGCTTTCTCCACATGGCACTGGATGGCACAGGTCTCCTCCTTCGGGCAGCTCTGGGCCACCCTGGATTTCACTCCCAGCCGTTTCACATCCTAGGAAGATCGGGATGGTGCTGTGTTGTGGGCCTGCTCTGAGCACAGGACTTGGTGGGGGGCTGGCATGGCTTAAAGGTGCCCTTGCCTCCCACGTTTGCTCTCTCCCAGTCCTCACTGCTCTGGGACTGGTTCCTGGGTCCAAAAAAACTGCTTTGACAGCTGGCAGCTTCCCCCAGAGTAAAACTCACAAAACAGAGCATTTTCTGGTCACCTCCCCTGAAAAACCTTCCATCCCTTTCTCTCTTGGCCTCCTAGCATCAGTTTATCTCCCCCGGGCACCGGCTTACCTGCTCTGGCATGCTGTTTGCTAACTTAGTATCGAAACCAGTGACTCTTTCTAAATATCGCACCTGATTCTGTTTTCACTTTGCTGGTCATCTGGGAGCAGACCTGGAAGTGCTGGCTTGTGACCCGTCAACTGAGATTAGGGCCCTCCTGGATTCTCTCACAGGCCCCACTCCCTTCCTAGCACATCCCACACTCTATGAAGGCACGTTGAGCCTGTTCCTGGGGGCCTCGCCAGACTGTGTGCCCCTGAGCCCCTGGGTCCCGGTGCCTCTACCCTGCTCAGCACTACGGCCCCTCCCCCACCACGCAGGCCCCCCTGTGGGCACCTGAGGCTCAAAGAATCGTGCGTCTTAGGTCCTCATGCGTACCTTTGTACTCACAAAGCAACACAAGGTCTTCACCCTCCCACACATCTGTCTCCCTGATGAAACACAGAATGTATGGATTTGCCTCCTCCTCCACCTCCTGAGTATCCCCTCATTTTTACTTCTTCCTCTTAACTTATTTCTTCGCTCTTTAAGGTTGACCTAAGTCTTAAAGGGTCTCCCGGGCTTGAGTAATTGTCTTTCTATCTTCTTTTTAGAACATCACAGTTTCTTCCGGTGGCAAAATCAGTCTCCCTTATGAGGTAAGAATGAACTATCTTTCATAACCGAGAAGTCTTAAAAAGTGAGTATTTCTCTCATTCTTCACAGATGATTATCCAATGAGTCAGCCACTTTACAGTTTTTCCACAGCATTATGTTGCTGGCACTCGGTGACACCTGGAGCTACCTCTTTCATTTCCTTGTGACTTGTTTGACGTCCCCTCCCCTGACTTGAGTGTAACACCCTGAAACTGCTGACGGGGGCTCTCTTTTCCTGTCTCGGTGGGGAGAGGAGCCCTGACCTGGGTGCTCAGGACTGAGCACGGACGGGCTGAATGACCCTCCTTCACATCCACATCTCCCACTCGGAAGTGAACATCTGCAGTCCTGACTTTCCTCTGGACCAATGGTCACGGGCAGGCTTCCCTGGGATTCACAAGCACCCACATTTACCATGCTCAAAACCCCTTCCTCTGGGATCTGCCATTTTGGCCCAAGATGCCACCATGTACCCAGTCAAGGAAGCCCGATACCCTGGAGCAGCTGAATGCCCCCACTCTCTGGCCCTCCCTCACCCCCCACCAGCATCCCACCTTTGCCTAAATGTGCTGTTCCATCCATCCCCCGGCGTGCATTCCTCACCCGTTCCCTCCTGGACCACTGCCACAGCCTCCTCACTGGCACTCAGCTAGCGCCATTCCCTTCTCTAAACCATTCAACATAGTGCTGCCAGAAAAACTTCCTAAAATGCAAAGTTTATCTTGTCATTCTCTAACATAAGGTCCTACAGTAACTCTCAACTGCTTGTGTGATAAAATTCAACATCCTGAGCTTCTTTAGCCATAAGGCTCGTGGAGATCTGGTCTTGCCTTTCCCTCCAGCCTTATTTCCGACACCCACCATCTGCTAAAGTATGAGACAACCAGGCAGGGCTGGCTCCACCACTCATGAGCTCAACTGGAGCACACTTGTAAACCACAGCTTCCTCGGGAAGGCCAGTGAATAAAACAAAGGTTGTAATAAAAATGAAACAGCGTTTACTAAGCACTTGCCACATGCCAGCATCATGCAAAGTGGTTTTGTTAAGAAACCCTGGTTTTAGAGAGGGAGACAAAGCATAAGAGACTCTTAATCTCAGGAAACAAACTGAGGGTTGCTGAGGGGTGGGGGGGAGGAAGGATGGGGTGGCTGGGTTATGGACATTGGGGAGGGTTTGTGCTATGGTGAGTGCTGTGAATTGTGTAAGACTGATGATTCACAGATCTTTACCCCTGAAACAAATAATACATTATATATTAATTTTAAAAAATTAATAGTGGTTTTGTGCTGTGAGATTGGTATTATTACTGTTATCATTTTAGAGATGAGAACAGATTTAGAGACACTGGATGAATTGTTCAAGGTCACGCAGTTAGGTAGAGCTGGGATCAGAACCACTTTCTGTTTGACTCCAACCTTCTTAACCTCTACGCTTGGATGTGAAGAGCTTTGCACAAGGCCTAGTAGGTGGGGAGCACTAAGAATAAGATCCCAAGTACCTGCAGTTTTCATGTTCTCCCTCATCTTAGTGCTTTTGTATATAACAGGCAAATGATGACTGGTTGACTGAAATACAGCTAAGTAGATGAATAGAATTGAGTAGAATAGGAGTATTCCTTTTTTATACCATGCCTTTACTCCCTTATTCAATCAATAGCTTTACTCCCGAAGTCTGATGATCCTTCCAAAAGAGATACTTCCCAAGAACGCTTCGTTGAATTCCCTCTCTGAGTTCGATGTACTTGCTCTGCTCTGATGGTCCCCTCTGGAGCCCTGCACCTGCCTCCATTCCCTCCGGTGCCCAGCAAGCCCCTGGAGCAGGACAATGGTGCAGGCCTGAATGAACACCTGAATGAGCAGAAGAGTCTCTGACAAATTTCTTTCTTCTATACACAACTAACCTTTCCTACAAAAATTCCTTTGCCGAAAAACGCCTTTGTAAATTCTTATTTTCGTTATTAACTCATATGTTCATTTCCCCACCTTCACTTTCTCCGACCCATTTCTCCTCCACTGCATTTATTACAATTTATTATTCATGAGCTCTTCGGAAGGAGGAGCACTCCACTCACTTGGGTTCACCATGCTCCCTGCTGGCATGCAGCAGGCGCTCAAGAAATGAATTAAATAGAGACACCTGGGTGGCTCATTCGTTAAGTGTCTGCCTTCAGCTCAGGTTACAATCCCAGGGTCCAGGGATCGAGCCCCGAATTGGGCTCCCTGCTCAGCGGGAAGCCTGCTTCTCTCTCTCCCACTCCCCTGCTTGTGTTCCCTCTCTCGCTGTCTCTCTCTCTGTCAAATAAATAAATAAAATCTTTTAAAAAATGCACTAAATAAAAAATTTTAAAGTTTTTACTCTCACTCCAATTAGTTAATATACAGTATTATATTAGTTCCAGGTGTATGATAAAGAAATGCATGGATTCTTATACATTTCTATTATTTTTATTAACATGACAATACCTCAGGAAGAGTCTGTCCAAGAGCAGTCAGAACAATGAAAGACAGACCACCTTTCCATGTTCCTTTACATCTCACGGAGCATTTGTAGCACAAACATAAGAAAATTCATGCAAATTCATACTGTAGTATCCGCTTTCTTGGGTGCTCTCTGAAAATTCCCTTACCTTTCCTTATGTGTGTTTGTCAATTTCTTGCTGCTCTCCCCAAAGCCTCCCTCATGACTGTAATAACCAATCCGGATCTGAACTAACCTGTTACTTGCCATTAATGCTATAATCCTCACATCAGGCGAGTGTTTTTCTTCTGACCTAAATCATATTCTTATGCTCTCTCCCTCTTTTTATTTTTGCTTTCCAAACATTTTGTTTCTAAATTGGGCTCATTCACTCACTAACCCTATTCAGTCACTGATTCTAGACCTATGACAGTCTTGCACATTTTCACTATAAACACTAAATTTCACCAAATGCACTGTTCTGTAATTTAAGACACCTGACCATAGCAAAATGACCTTCTTCAGTATCTCCAACATCAAAAATCAAATGTTTAATGTGTGCCTCTGGTCTAGCCCTGACACCTCACCCTCACTTCTTTCTTCATGCAGAAGCCTAAAGCACTATTTAAAAAGAAAAAAAGAAAAAACAAAAACAAAAACAAAAACAAAAACTGGTGCTCTTCCTTGAAAAAATCTTCCCTCACTTTCCATCTAGCCCAGCCCAGCATGTTCAACCACCTAAATCGCTGAAATGTTGCTGCCATTTAAAGCTAAACACAACTGTAAGGACAGGAGGAGATTGGATTCTTTGGTGATTCTTATTAAATAATCTCTTGTTAAATCAACTCTGAGGAATAGAGTCTGATTTGTTTAACACCTTCTGCAGGTGTCTGTTAATATTTACATTTGATGCAGATAATTTGTTAAAGTCCAGTGGTGGCTTTGGAGAAACTCTCTGTTGACTAAAGATAAAGCCCAGAGGTTTTTCAGGTCATATGAAGCAGCAATGGAAGAATGAAGATATTCCAAGACTTCTGGCTCCAAGTTTCTTGTTGGATTATTAACAACACCCTGCAGTGAGCAGTGAGGGAAAGCTTGTGTGTACATGTCAGTTATCATTCTTACGAATTTGGGATATGGCCAAAGTCGACCTTCCCTTTGTGGATAAGCAATTTCCTTACTTAGATACATTTTCAAGTGATTACAAAGTGACTACATCTCTAGTAATTTTATTTCCAAATACTCTGTCTGCTATGTAGTATTACATATGTACATAGTACGCTAACATTCAATTATTGTCGCTAGGATACAGTGCAAATACACGACGTCAGAGTGTCATTCTCCTCTACCTCTTCCTCTGTCCATGAAAGATGCCAATTAATTGATTGAATTAATCTTTCCCACTGTGTTCAGACTGAGCCTCTCAGAATCCTTCTTACCTTGGCCCTGCAGGGAGTTACTGTCAATCAACTAGAGCTGGCGCTGGAGAGGAAATTAGTTTTTCATGCTTGCCCTAAGGTAATAATTATGTGCAGCATCTATTTATTGAGTTCTAACAACAATAAAATATACCTTTAGTGACTAACAAATGTTAGAGGCCATGCTTTCAAAGAAAGAGGGAAGCACCCTTTCTGACTTGTCTCTCCTTACCATGTTGCATGTCTAGTGTGGCAGCCCCACTGATGGGCTGCTGCCCAACCACACTGTCCTCTGAGCCTGTGTGCCAACTCTCATGTCTTTCCTTTCCCAAGACTCTTCCTAGGAGGAGCTGCTATTTATTCATTTCCCCCTTTCACCTGTAAACAAATGTGCCTGTTGGTATTGAGGCACTGGTCCTCCGAACAAGTGGATGAACAGAAGAGTGAGAGAGGAAGCCTTCCACTGTCGGAGAGGGTCCATTTGAGCCCTGATGCTGGGATTGGTGCACGGTCTGTAGGAGGGGACACAGAAGTTGGTGGCCGTCTGACAGCCTTCTGTGAAGGTCTTTCATTATCCCAGAATGTTTTACTTTTATGGAAAAATCTTCCCTTTCTGATCTCTGCAGTTACAGCTGATCGATCAAAGCAGTAGACAATAGGCATTATTAAACGAAATGTATTAACTGATCTCCATCATTCATTTAAAATATCTCTGACACAGGGGAAACATTTGGTAAATATTTGCTTAATAAATGAACAAGTAAATAAAGAATTGATGGGAGGGGAGGAAAGAGCCAGAGAATTAATTCCCAAGGCTGGAGCCGTTGGTCCTCTGCCCCTGGGCTGGTTGCCACCATGTCACCTAGAATTCTGCCCCAGCCTCAGCATGTCTCTGCGTGCCGCAATGGAAAAAGACGTTACAAGACACAGTCGCTCCGACCTCGAGTACCAAACTGGTAAAGGGTTCCGTTTTGAAAGCCTCTGATGAATGGTCACAGCAGCCAGAGTAATAATGTGGGCAGGAAACTTGGCCATAAAAGGCAAGGAAGCTGCAAAGCCCTGAGACCTGAGAAAGCCCCACAGGCCAAGAACCTGTTCGGCGTCGGCTCACACAGAGCCTGCCTTACCAACTGGGCCTCATGAACCAGAATAAATAAAGCTGTGACGAGGCCACAGTGGCCCAGCTCTGCTGAGCTCCTGGTGCAGCATCCTGGGGCAGACTCCACTTTGCAGCAGAATGTTTACCCCAAGTGTTACCTAAAAATTTACATTTTTTTCCAACACTTGGAATAACCTCCCCCCGCCCCCATCCCAGACGTGCCCAGGTTGAAGCCAGACACTGACGATGTGCCCGCCAGGGAGATGCCTGGACCCCTTTCCTATCTCTTGTTTCAGGGGCCATGGTAGGGAGCTGCCTGGGGGGAGGGGCTTAGGGTCTGCTCCTCATGGCTCCCCACTCCTCCGTATCTGCTGGCCATTGAGGAGGCCCCGGCCCAGATCAATGACCAGCAGACAAGGACACTTACCCCCAGTAAGTTTGTGAATGAGACACCTATGAGGACGCATGTGGTCCCAGGTGTTGGAAAAGAGCTTCTACAACTCCCAAGAAACACCCAGAGAGGCAGGGAACCACCTGGACAGCCCTTCCCTGGTCCCCGGGGCCCCCCATCATAGCCAACCAGCCACGAAGTCCTGTTGCTACTGCTCCTTCACCATCCTCTCTCTCTCGAGGGGTCTTCTCTACCACACTCCACTGCCCCCTCTGCTTCCTCACTTCTCACCCGGACCTTTCTGGAGTCTTCGAGTGGGTCTCCTGGTCCCCAGGCTCACAGACCTCCTGCCCATTCCCCACAGGCCGCCAGAATGCACTTCCAAACCCATGCTCTCAACCCCTTCTAGCCCCTGCTAGGAGTTCCTCAGAGGCCTCCTGCTTCTCTCGGAAATCACAGTCCAGACACCCCAGACACCACAGCAGCCCCTTCCTGACCTCCCTGAGCTGGTTCACATCTTCCTGCCAAACTTCAGGGGCCCCCAGTTCTAGGGACACTGAACGGTCCACGAGATGAAGAGCCTTAGACTCAGCTGCACGTGACCTCCCTGTGAAGCCCCGTCGGCCGCATCTGAAACTCACGTCTCTGACACCACTTGGGCTTGCTGAGGCTGTTGGCTCACACGTTGACTCCCAGAAGCAGGAGGGGCAGAGACTCCTGCTGTGTCCTTGCTGACATGGACTGCCACCCGGCTCCTGTTTACCGAACGATAAAACTACCACTCCCCCGGCTCCTTTTAGATAGGCTCCATCTGACTCGATTTGGTATGTGAGACATTAAAACTTTAAAAGGTGGCAGGATTAAAACAAAACAAAACAAAACAAAACCTTGGTAAACAGTTGAGCAATATCTTGTGAAATGAGAGAAAACAAGTTGCTTCAAAGCAGGTGAAAAGTTTAGCCAACTGCATCACCATTCCTAGTAGACCATCTCTGGGCAATCAGCCTGCTTTTCTTCTTTCCATTTCACTAATATCATACTGGCCTTTGTAAATTGTGAATGAAACAGATTTTTAAAAGAAGTCTGTTGAACTGTTTTGTGTGTTGAGAACATGTTTAGATTTTGTGATGGCAGTTAGGGAGAAAATGAACTTTTTAGAGTCTCTTCCCATTGGAAATCTGCTAAGAAGACCAACTTTTTGGTCTATCCAAAGACATCTATATCTGAATTAGAAAGGGGACATTTCAGAGCCTCAGCTTTGTTCACATAAGACTCTAAAAATGACCAGGGAAATTGACATAGGGGGATTTCAAGTTGTTTTTTTAAATACAAAAAATATGATAAAAAGAAAGGTTGATCATTAAGACTCTCATGCTACATGGCCAGGCCCTGTTCACATATTGACTCATTTAATCCTCATAGTGCTATTAGGTAGGTGCTATTATTTGTCCTTTTTATAGAAGGGAAACTGAGGCATGGGGCTCCAGCAACTAGCAAGGGGCAGAGCAGAGGTTTGAACAAAGGTAGTGGGACTTAAGCATACAGGGCCTTAACCACTCTGTCATTGTGCCCCTAACAGAAATACCTGGGAGGGATGGATAGCACTCAACTAGTTTCCTTCAGGGTTCTAGAGTGCCAAGTAACAAGGCTTCAATCCTGGTCCTCAGGAAGCTGCCAGGGCAGACAGGGACAGGGCAAGACGTGAGCATGTCCATCCATGCATGCACATGTAAACCACATGGGGACCACAGGGAGGGATGCATGAGATAGTGCACTTCAGTGTTTGTTGAAAGAATGAACAAGTACTGAACAGACAGCATTTCACATTTTCCCTATCAGATGGAAAAAATAATAAACTCTCTATGTAAAATACACATAACAATATTACATGTAGAATTACCTGCTTGCCTAATTGGGTTCCATGCAGGTTTAACTATATCTCTGAGGGGCTAGAGGGCTCCAGCCAATGTGTGGCTTACGTATGGAATCAATTATTCAAGGGAGGGAAAGGAAGTGTCAAGAGAATTTTCAAATTCTAGGTATGTGGTTGAAGGAAATAGACACAGAAGGAGTTCATGTAGCATTCAGATGTATTTGTGGGTGAACTGCAGAAAGCTGCTGGCTCAATGTGTGATTTGTTTTTGTTTTGTTTTGTTTTTTTCTCCAACTTTTAGTTAAGGAAACTCAGATGCCAGAGTAAGGACAAGATGAGCGAAGAACCTGACTTTGCTTCCTCCGTCTGGTGCGTGGGGTTGGCCTCACTCAGCCCAGCTCTGGTATGGAACTCACTCAGGAAGAGAGGAAGTAGAAAGACCATAACCACAGCCACAGGATGGGGTGGGGGCTGTTGACATCACTAGGCTTGGGGATCCACAACCACCCAGACCATCAAAACTTCTGAAGTCAAATTTTCTTTACTACTCATTTTCCTTGCCTTGAAAAAAAAAAATACCACTGCTATCAATAAACCTCTTTCAAGCTCCACCACGCTAACACTGCTAAGTGGTCTTCCTCAAACCTGGGCTTATTATTGAAGATAACGTAATTCTGAGAGTTTTTTTGATGTGAGAGACTTTGAAAGCCTCTGAATGGAAGGTGACTTCTTTTGGCTGAGGATTAGTTTTCTGGGAAAAAGAGGAAACATGCGCACTATGCATCTGGGCACAGAAGACACATCTGAGGGCTTGACATTGTGTCTTCTGCAGACCAGATCTCTGGTTCTTGAATTCCCATGGCAGGTGGTAGAATTTCAGTCATTTATGCTTTGCTTATCCCCCTCCTTCATAGGTCTTGCCCAGACTTTATTTGGTCAAGAAGGGCTCAACTGGGCACTGCCTTCTATCCACCGAATATCGGGTTTCTCCCTAGCAGGTCAGATTTGCTCTGCTCAGCATTTTGCAGGGAGCCTGGCGCATGTAGTGCTTAGTGAATCTTTGTGGACTGAATGAATAAATGGGCCGTAAAGGCAATAGGCTTGAAACTGGGCTCATCCTCCTACCATTTCTTAGGCCATCATTTTCTATTAGACAGAATAGAGTAAGACTCCATCCACATCCTGAGAAGCTCTTTATCTGGAAACAGTGGCCAGTGGAAGGTACTGGGAGAAGACCCAAGGAATCTACAAGGAATTCGCTGTTGTGACAGTAACTGTGAGGGGGACATAAGACAGTTGTCAAGCAAACTTAGACTTGTGTGTAAAATTAAGTTCTGGGACAAACCAAGTCATACTGGCAGATTCGAAGCAAGACAGAGGGCAGGGCAGGGCCTGTGCTGCTGGGTGACACACAACAGGCCACCCTGTCCTGTTCCCCCATCCTATAGATGAGGAATCCCCTGCCCAAACTTACGTAGCTGACAAGAAGGAAGAGGCAAGCAGGAAAACATGGGTGTCGTGATGTCATGTCCGAAACTCTTTCCATTGCCCCTGTCTGCCACAGGTCCACAGGGTCCAAGCCTGTCTAGTAAGCCCAGAAGGAGGCTTCGGACTGCATTTCAGTGCTGCAAATAGCAGGCTCCAGCTGTCAGGGGATAAGGGTAAGGAAAAGTCTCTGTGCTCCTGGGCGGTAGTGTCAAACCCTGCCGACTCTCCCGGTGCACCTGGCTTGAACCCTCTTAGTCATCTTTCGATTGCATCCTCTCCTGAGTCACCCCTGTCCCCAGAAGGTGAGCAGGGCCAGCACTTCCGTGAGCCCGCCCTGTGCTAAGCGTAAGTGAACTATGGTCCTTTCGACCCCAGAGCAACCTCTTCGGTGAAGACTCTCATCACACCTAGCTCACACCTGTAGACATGGAGCCTTTGTGAGATTAAATAACCTGCTCTCGGTCCACAGATTTTAAGTGGCAGGGATGGGACTTGATCCCAGGCAGTCACTCCAGACGTCATCCTCTTAGCCCCAGGCCACACTGCCTACCCCTGAAACCTTCCTGTGGACTCAGCCTTTCTTTCCCCATCACCATAGTTCAGGGACCACCTCACCCGAGACTACTGCCCAGTCTCTTCTCCACCCTCTTTGCGGGGGTCTTCTGCCTCCCACTCATTTCTGCTCGTCCTCCCAAACTGTGATTTCCCTCTATCGCTGAGAAATTTTTTCCTCACATCAACCAGTTCTCCACGTCTCTGGGGTTACCAACTGGTTGTCCAACAATGACCCCCTCCACAGGTTTGGTAATCGGCTGCAATGACTCACAGAACTCAGGAATGTGCCTTAGCTACTATTACTGGTATATTATAAAGGCTACAGCTTAGAAACAGCAGACCCGCACAGGGCAAGGTATTCAAGGGACTGGGGGAGGTAGAGCTTCCATGCCCTCTCTGGGCACACCACCCTCCCAGTACCCCAGTGTGTCCAGCAAACCAGAAGCTATCTGAACCCCATCATTCAGGGGGTTTTTATCACAGAGGCATGATGGATTAAAGCACTGGCAATTGACAATTAACTCAATCTCCAGCCACTCTCCCCTCCCAGGAGGTGAAGGGGAGGCAGAAAGTTCTAAGTCCTCTAGTTGTGGCTTGGATTTTTCTGACTGCCAATCCTCCTTCTGAAGCTATCTAGTGGTCCTCAGCGGTCAGTCATCTCATCAGCATACAAAAGACTCTCATCACTCAGGAAATTCCAAGGGTTTGGGAAGCTGGGTGCCAGGAACTGGGAATAAAGACAAAATACCTATTTTTTATTATACGACAGTCACCCTCTACTCAGAAATCTCTAATGCCCCCCCTTCCCCCCCACCAGTGACAACAGAGGAAAGCCCAAACTTTTCAGAGTGGCCTTTCAGCCATATACAACCTCATCCCCCATGGTTCCTGTCATCTCAGCTGTGGTCCAGCCTGGTCCAGAATCTTGCAGATTCCTGCCTCTGTACCTCTGCCCCATCCTCCTGCCCCTTCAATCAATCACAACATTTCACTGAACTGAAATTGGATTAAAACATTTCTTAGGATGCTTTGTTTAGAAATGTGTGGAACCTCAGAGATGAGCTGGTCCGAAACTCTTATTGTATAGATGAGGAACTGGTGATCCAGAGAGGTGAATGGCAATAGTCCCAGATTACAATTTTTTAAAATTTGTTTTAAAGATATTATTTTTTATTTATTTATTTTATTTTTTTTTTATTTATTTGACAGAGAGACAGAGAGCACAAGTAAGCAGAGTGGCAGGCAGAGGGAGAGAGAGAAGCAGGCTCTCCACTGAGCAGGAAGCCCAATGCAGGGCTCGATCCCAGGACCCTGGAATCATGACTTGAGCCAGTCACTGGCTGGTTGGTTAAGGTAGTCACTTAACCAACTGAGCCACCCAGGCGCCCCCCAGATTACAAATTTATTATCTCTCAAAAGACAGAACAGTACTTATCTCTGAATTTCTGGTGATGAGTATTAGGGATGATAAGTTTCAAATAATAAACTCTTATGTAGACCTTCAAAAGCACAAATCACAAGGCAAAAAAAAAGAGTAATTTGATTATACCAAATGAAGGATTTCTATTCAATGAAAGAGTGGATTGAATAGACATACATAATCAGAAGATATTCACATTATCTAAAATGGATCACAGATCAATATCTAGAACTCCTGAAAATCACGAAAACTAGAGTAAACCTAATTATTTATTTATTTTTTAAAAAGTTATGTAATTATTTTAGAGTAAGAGTGCACGCACATGCATGAGTGGAGGGAGGGGCAGAGAGGAAGGGGACTCTACTGAGTGGGGAGCCCTACCTGGGGCTCTATCTCCCAACCAGGAGATCATGACCTGAGCCAAAACCAAGAGTTGGAGGCTTAGCTGACTGAGCCACCCAGACATTCCCATTTATTTCTTTATTTATGTAGAGAGTGAGTATAGGCCTGGGGGGGGGCGGGGAGAATCTCCCTCGGATTCCCTGCTGAGTGCAGAGCCCACTGAGGGGGACCTCCATATCCCAGGACCCTGAGATCACGACCTGAGCAGAAACCAAGAGTCGCACACACAAGTGACTAAGCCACCCAGGTGGCCCTAAACCTAATTTTTAAAAAAGAGCAAAGGACGTGAACATGCAATTAGGGAAGAGGAAACTCAAAAAGTAAATATGCCCAAGTCCCCAGTTATTAGAAAAATACAATCAAATAATGAGATGACATTTCATCTAGAATGCGGGATAATGCTGCAGGATATGGGTAAGGATCGGGGGCTCCACATCTGTGTGGGGGTGGAGACTGGGGAGAACAGAGCACTCGGGTCACTCAGGCAGTCCTTCGTCAAAGTAAGGATACCCATCCCTGTAACCAGCAATTCCACTCTTGGCTATGGATCCCAAAGACACCCTCCCAGGCAGGAAGTGCAGGAAGCTATTCAGAGCAGCTTGTCTTAACGAACACCAGGGGAGAGGACTAAAATCTGTGGAGGTCTCTCTGCAGCACGATGCAGGGTATACACATGGAGCAGACACAGGGTGACATGGACAACCATGAAAACAACCCCCTTAAAAAGCAGAATCAAACCTATAAATACAGAGAATAAGCTAACAGTTGCCAGAGGGAAGGGGTGTGGGGTTGGACAAAATGGGTGAAGGGGAGTGGGAAATACAGGCCTCCAGTTACTTTATGAAGAAGCTGGGAGAATAAAAGTCCCAGCAGGAGTACAGTCAAAGCTACTCTAATAGTGTTGTATGGCTGTATGGTGACACACAGTAGCTACACTTGCGATGAGCACAGCAGAACATATAAACTTGTCCAATCACATTGTTGCACATGTGAAATGAATGTAACATTATGTGTCAACTATGTTAAAAAATTAAAAAAAAAAAAACGACAACCAATTGAGGACAAAAGAAACAGAATGATCTGAGCAACAGAAGGAGTTACACAATTCAAGAACCTAAGACCCTTAACTATAATAAAAGTTCTGCAAGTACACGCAGAAACAAACAGGAACATAGAACAAAGCCCTTGCAGGAGGTGGGGACTGTTGATTTGATTAGAGGTGGGCTGGGTGAGTTAGGGCAGCCACAGTCCCCACCCGGCCCGCTGCCTCAGGCACCAAGGAGCGGCTTCCTGAGGCTCAGGCTGCAGTCTTATGGACAGCAAGTGGGCTCAGGGGCCAGGGCCTGCTACAGAGAAGGCCGCCCTTCTCCCCGGAAGCTGTCTTCCACCCAGTGCACCCCCATGGTGGGACTCCCACATCCTGAGATGAATCTCTCAGACTGTGTGCTCTCAAGGGTTTTTTACAAATCCACTCCACGAGTAAACATTAAGAATAGTTTACACGATGGGGCTCAGAAAAGATAAGATGTTGGGGGGGGGGCGCGGGGAGAGTATGCCAGGCAGTCAGAATCAGATAAACTGACTCTGTAAAACCCAAACCTTCCCTTCCTCACAAACACCTTCTTCTCCCTCCCCCAACCCCCCCAGGGCACCCAGAACTAACCTTTCCTGCGTACTTCCTATGACCCAGCAGGGCGCTAGGGATTTTTACATTTGTTATCTTATGCACTGCTCACAAATATCCTACACAGCGGGGTGGGGATTATCCCTCTCCTTTCCCAGTCAGGGAACAAGAGGCTCAGAGGAAGGAACTGACCTGGCTCACACTGTGAGTGCATCTCTGCAGTCCTCCTCGTGCCTG